>CAJDSM010003918.1:777-15839 GCA_903981925.1 Ostrea lurida
AAGAAAGATCAAGTAGTCGTTTGTCTAGCAATGCAGAAGATAGGTTGTTCAAGTATCCCAGTGGATGACAGAATCGTATCAGAGCTGCATGCCGAATGCCTGTGTAAAGGTGTGAGTTCAAGTGTACAGCGGGTCATACGGAAGATAGACATATTGAACGCGACTTGCCCTGTGGCCACAGGTCAGTTGGAACCATCACTGCTAGCAGGTGAAACCCAACCTATAGGTCAAAATTGTGCTATCTTCGATCAGAGCGTAATGTTGACGACTTAATAGACCGGTTAAAGATTCCACCGGGATTGCTCAAGATGCGACAAAAATAACAAACAACTAATACAAAAGCTTAGCGCTTTTTCAGTATTTAAAAGTACTTTGATTATAAATTGTCCCTTACAGCATGAAAAATAACTTTTGTTGATTTAATGAAGAAATTCTTAAACCTTTCTCTAGTTGTTTCAAAGTGACAAAGTTTTTGTGATTTTTTTTTTTCTTTTCTTTTTTTTTTTTTTTACTAATTTTTTCTCGTTACTATTAAAAATTGATTTTATTTGGATAACTATTGAGGGGAAAGTACGGGAAATTTTCATAATGGATTATGCGAGATAGTGAGATCGAGAAGTGTAAAATCGGTTAGATAATCGACAAAGAATGAAAATGTTTTCCTGTAGATAATTTTGTTTTTCTGTAGTAATGGACTTAGCATAACAATTTATGTTTGTTCAAACACTTTTATATTTATAGTTGGAGAACAATGCTCATAGTTCGATACAGGTAACATTATAACTCGTGTTGTATCAACAGTCAAGTCAGTACTTTCCAATTTTTTTATTCAAAAATACAAGGTCAACTTGCTTCAAAGTGTATTCTACATCTTCTTTTTGTTTGACATTTCCCAGCAATGCTAGAAACTCATTCAGGATGGCACTAGAATCTTGAAAAATGCCCCCGCCCGCCGGTACTGGCAATATACTACTTGCTACTTGTGAAACCGTGGAAAGTAGCTCTCATTTTCCTTCTCCACCATCTAGAGCTGTAAGGTTGAAATCAGACTCCGTAATTCTACATTCAAAATAACGATTCCGTTCCGTTAGTTTTTAAAATTTTCTAAACACCTTTATTGGCGTATTTTTTTTTTCAACACACCCGACAAACTGCGAACAACATAAGTTGCCGGTCCCTCCTTCTTCAAGAAGAATCCGATAGTCCCCTACGTTTGATTTCGTGTTTCCAAGGTAAGGGAATATCTCCAGAGTGACAGTTTTATTGTTATTCGGGTCTAAATCATCTGCTATCGGGGCGACTTCACATGGCGCTGCCATTTTTGTTTTACCTCTAAGGATTATGTCAAGTTATTTCGTATTTTACGTCAAGAATTTTTTTTCGAATTAATCGATTATGAAAATCATAATCGATAATCGAGGTCGGGAGACTTATAGCGACCAACTTTCGATTGTTGGCGATAATCGGCCCATCACTATTTGATATATTTGTAAAAAATGTGTCTCCTGTTTTCAATGATGGAGAAAACTGTTTCTGTAGTTTGCCCTTGATATATTTCCAATCATGACTTCATTGATGGGCAAAATTGTAGCAAAAATTAAATCATTAATTAACAATGTTTACAGTAGTTCTATACTCCCATATAACATCACAAGATATTGCAGAATATATTGAATTATTTTATCAATTACTTTAGTTGAAATGATATTTATTTTTTTCATGATGGAGTCCATGTAAAGTCAAGAGTATAGGACTACCTCAATAATAACTTAATTAAGGTAAATCGAAAATCACATTGTACTGATGAAGTTTCATTATATGTAATCAAAAATGCATGTACATATTTATTGATAATAATTATTATTATCAGCATCCATAAGACACTGGAATTTTGCAGTTTTATAAATGTCTCTCTTTAACTTAGAAGTAGATAATATGCATTATGTATGACAATGGAAATCATGCAGTGCAAGTCCTCCTTATGACCCTCATAATACCTACAACTTGACACAGTTATCAGTTAAACTAAACAAACCGGTAGTCCTTCTCATGCAAAGGTCTTTATTGGTCAGGTGTTAAATGGTCACTCTTTGTAAACATGCAGATTATGTACAGATTGTGTATTACACATCATTTTGTATTCCTCAATTCACATACAGTTCACAGTTCAAACAAGATATGTGTTTATCATTCATTAATCTGATTATCTTTTTTATTAAGTTTTCCAAAGTTAGAACAATATTTGCCATATACACACAGCACTAGTTTACTTTTCTCATCTAAATTTAAAGCAAAGAACAGCAGAGTTTAAGGAGGTATAGACTGTATCAAAGAAAATTGTACTGATGGATTTTTTTTAAAATTATGTTCCTTTTAAAGTATATGTATTAGATAAAAATTTTCAGATTTAGTCAAATTTTCAAAGTCAAAATAAAATGCCAGTAGGAGTGGAACTTATTTTTTTTTTTTGCATATTAGCAGTCTTGTTACAGCTCACTTCTAAGAATCATGTGCTTCTGTGGGGACCCGGGTCAGAGTAGGTCCTCAGTACCCCTTGCATGTCATAAGGGGTGACTAAATGGGTTGGTCCTTCAGATGAGACAGCAAAAACCGAGGCGGGCCCATGTCACAGCAGGTGTGGCATGATAAAGACCCCTCCCTGCTCAAAGACCGTAAGTGCCAAGCATAGGTCTAAATTTGCAGCCCTTCACCGGGAATGATAACATCTCCATGAGTGAAAAATTTTCAAGCAGGACATAAAACAATATGTATATCAATCAGTCTTATAATGTGTTTTAGAAAAGAGCTAACCAAGAAGAAATTTAATTCTAAAGGGGCAAAGAATATAGGACTTATTCGTTTATCAAAAGGAATAGCCATTATAATAATGTGTCCTTCCTCCTTAAATAAAATGTATGTTATCTGAATTTCTGTACCGGAGCTTCTAAAACATGTTCTGTCATGGCAAGGGGTGCATCGATACCTGCCCTTTTGACAAACGATATGTTTGATAATACTTATGATGTTTGATGGATGTCTATAGACCCAGACAACCTTGTCAAATGATATCACACCCACAGTCCAGAATTTCTAAGAGAAAGACCTCCATAATTTTTTATCACATTAAGTATAATCAAAATATTCTTTTGCAATCTATTCTTCCTTATTTTAGAGCAACTCGCATTAAATCTTCAAATTTGTCTGTATTATACATTGCTTTATACATGTACCAGATACAATTGGCTTTCCTAAAGTTGTACAAGATTTTCAGCAATACTTGGACATAGCTTTTTTCAATTTTGATATAATTAATATTATGCAAAGCAAATCTTCCCAACTTATACACTTTGAACCAGAGGACTTGTAAGGATTTATTTACAAAAATATTTTATCAAATTTTTTCAACAAGGCATTTTTCATATAGTATTACATGTACAAGAAAAAAAAAAAATAATGAATTCACAATCATCTGTCAAGTTCCGGATATATACTCATCAATCATTTTGAAATTCGTCCCAGTTTTATGAGATTATATGTCAATCAATTTAAATAGTAAATGTGTAGAAATACTGGTCTCAAATGATCGATCAACCAGAGAGAATATTGGGCAATTTTGGTTTGTACATGCACTAATTGTTGTCAGGAAGGATAAACATCCTGAAAAGATCAGTCAACCAGGCGAAGTTTTTAAAATAAACAGTTACTACTTATTCACCTTTAGTCTTTAGAACGGAGTTAAAGGGACTGCATATATCAGTTCCTATGTTAACATTGATCTACCTGGTCGGTTACCCCCAAAACATGAATCACAAGAAGTAGGACATAAAAAAAAAGGCCGGTGCAGTGTAGAAGGTGAAAATTAGATTGATCAGATATTGATCTGATTGGGAGACCAGAACGTGTTTTCTGCTGTTGACTTTTGGAAATGAAATCTGTTTTATTTCTGTTGTGCTTGGCAGGAAGGAAGGACCATTTTGGACTGTATGTACTGTGATACTATTATATCATTGAGGAAGCATGGTGACAGTACGAGTGTAGCCACGCGTCTCTAGTATTTCTGCATGTACCGGTACTTGTGTAAGGAGGATATAATCTATTTGTAACTTGATGTGCAATCAGCAAAAATGGAGCAGAATGACATTATTCTGCAAGGAAAATTTTCCATTCCTAGGAAACCTGGAAAAGTGTACCTTGTGGAATTAACCAGCGAAAAACTGAGATTTCAAGATGTGAATTTCAAAACCGCTGATTGGGAAGGTGTGGTGGATTTGAGAGATGTGATTGGTTGCCGTATTAACAGTGAAGTGAACACCCGGAACAGTAGGGAGGGGTGTAGCTGTGTTCATTCCAATATTGTCGCGGACACTGCAGAATGTCTTCTTTCTGTTTATTCTTGTCCAAAGAGGAAAAAGAGATTTCGCAATGCTTACTATCGACAGCATCTGACATTAACACTAGCTTTATCACAATACCCAGATTACGATTCCAACAAAGTTATCTGTGAAAAATGGAGAAAAACCATTCTTAGCTTTTCCAACAATAACAACAATGATTTAGCTTTAAAAACAGGTATTTCCTCTTATTTGTCACAATATTAATGAAGCATGAAAAAGGAACATCAAATTGTAATGATTTATTTTATACTTTCTACCATGTCATGCATAGCATGCAGTCATTCTCCTGGGTAAGAATTAGTGCATAGAATTTGAGAACAGGTGTGTCAACACCCTCCGTTTCTATGGTGATACTTCGTAGGTGTCATTGATCTTGATATGTGCTAATATTTGTTATATATTCAAGGTGTTATTTTCTGGATGTTAGAAAAAAAACAACACCTCTCTGAAAATGAGCATAATGGCATCCCTCTCAACATTGCATTTTTTTTTTTAATAGGAGACATTTTTAAACATTAACTCTACACCAGCATCTTTCACTAACAGTGACCTTGATTTCAAAAACTGATGACCCGCAATCAACGAGATTTTTGGTTAATACCAAGACCCTCCCCCCCCCCCCCCCCCCTCTTAGCTGCTGGTGAACCCACGTGATGTTCTTATCGATTCTCTCCATCATCACCTGTGGGCCAATCCTATTCAAGCAGCTCATTTTACATTATCAATATATGCATGTACTTTTTGCCCATTTCTTAACTTATGATTGGTTGGGACTTGTCTGGGCTCTCTGAGCAAAGTTTGGTCAGACATGATATGATTGGTTGCTCCCGGGTCATGCATAATTCATGAGAAACGAGCAAAAACAGCATCAGACAACCACAGGTTTTGAGGGAGCATATATGGACTCAAAACCATGGGTTATTGTAACAATGCATTGTCCCATCAGTCATAATTTTATGAAGTACAAGTGTGACATCAAGATTGAAATGGTCAATAATAACTTTTCATAAAGTGTCCACTGGAACATTTTTCTTGTTGTATGCAAACACACTATCAATAGGTCATTTGTCTCCAGTAAATTTATTGCGAGGGGATATCTGAAGTCCATTTGCAATTGGCTATAATTGTTAGAAGGTCGACATTGGCCCATGCAGTTAGGTTACAATGCATGTCAAGTTGAAGCTGCAAGTAACATGTTTTAATTCTTTTGATGAGGGACAAGATTGAAATTTTCTTTTAATTCATCCATTTGTAACCAATACATTGACAATCTTTTACACATCGGTAAGTGCTGACAAACGTGCACACAATGCTATGGGGGACCTGATGCCTTTTGATTAACAGTTTCACTAAATTATTAAAGATTTTGGAGCAAGTGTGAATCTTGTCAGTGTCTGTATCATGGCTGCATGCTTATGTGAACTAGTCTGCTTCAATATTTCAATCTCTAGTTGTGTATATTAATTAGTGTTGAATCTTGAGAATTAATTAACATTCCGATGGTCACGCTTCAGATGCTGCATTCGACTGACTGTATCTGCAGGACTTCATTTTTTTTTAAATTAGCAAAGTTAATTAGCCCAAGTAAGTTGAGCATTGCAAAACCAAACCAGTGCACAACTGTGCACATTGACGATCAGCGGTAGATTATCTGTATATGTGACTATTCGGCATTTGCAAGAGTTCACAGGGTTAATTTGCATTAGAGGTTAAAGATTTAGGGATGAAATAACTAGTGTAAGTATATACAGTTGAACTTCGATATCTCGAACACTGATATCTCGAATACCATGGTTATGTCGAACTGATTTGGAGGTCACAACCACCTATTTTCTTAGTACTTTTACTCTCGATATCTCGAATTCATGGATATCTCGAACTTTTTTCTTAGTCCCATTGTGTTCGAGATAACGAGGTTCAACTGTATGTATATATTTTCACTTCTTCATGGATTGTTCAAAATACAATTTACATTTAGACAAATCAATTTACAATTAATTCCCATTGTTACCTCCAATAGAGAGGATTGCGACTTATTAGGTGCATGCTGTCCAATTCTATTGTGAATTTTCATGTACATGTATTGATAATTTAAAATACTGTTGAAATTAATGTGTATCATAATATAAAACTGCATGTGGCCTGTATGTGTTATGAATATACGAAAGCTTCATAATGATGCATATTAATTAATAATTGGTGTGAAAAAACTTGACCTTTTGATGGCATTTATGGGGGTCATGCACCTAATCTGGGTTTGTTTACTATACTATTTTTAAGCATTATAAATCAATATCTAATTACTGGAATTTAGTCACATAAACAAACCCGAGAGAAATTGCATTAAATCATTTTACCCAGGATTCATCCATTCGCAATATGAAAGAGTAATTATTAGTAGCACATAGACCTAGACTGCATCTCTTGAAAAAGGAAAATGGTGAAATGCAAAAATGTTGAAATTTTTCTTCTGAATGTTTTCCAGGTGTATACTAAATAACTGTCGTGAAGTTTGCAATAGATTGAATAACAATATTGATTGTATATTGTTTTACATTCCGCATGAGAGTATCTTTTAACGATACTCCTGAGAATCAGATTAATTGTAAACTTCTAAGTGCATGTACATGCCAGTTGAACTTCTAGATTGTCTCAAATCATTTGTGATGAAACTGTATTTGTCAAATTAAAGCCACATTTAATTATATTACATGTATTAAAATTGATAAATTTTATGTATGATCAACACAAACAATAGCGGCTTTAATAAGGAATAAGCAGGGAGAGGACTATAACTAGGCTATTGGCCTGCTGCCCAATCCCATTCACTATTTGTGAATAAAATGATTGTAAACCAAAGATTATCATTATAACGGCTGACTTCCTGTTAAACATGAATGAAAATATAAATGTCAGCAATATTGTCTTCCTTTTTGATTTGATATTGCCTGGATGAGCAGCTCAGTGGGTTACTGTGTCGATCAACTGCTGAACTGTAGATCGGCAGTTTGAGTCCAGTAGCGGTTTAAAAATTTCTCAGAATATTTGCTAAAACTGCTTTTTTTCGACTAGATAAATTAAATTTGAAAGTCTCCACTTTTCATCCTCATCGATTGATTGATTGATTGATTATTTGTTGTTTTTCGTCCCGTCGAGAATATTTCACTCATATTGAGACGTCACCATTGCCGGTGAAGGGCTGCAAATTTAGACCTATGCTTCGCACTCATGGCTTTTTAGCAGTGATCGGGGTTCTTTTGCGTGCCACACCTGCTGCGACACGGGACCTCCGTTTTTAAGGTCATATCCGAAAGACCCGTGATTCTCACTTCTAAATGCCGAGCTCTTGGCGAAGGAGCAATCACTACCTATTTTCACGTCTTAGGTTTGACGCGGCCGAGTGCCAAGCACGGGGTTCGAACGCACGACCTCCCGATCACGAGGCGAGAGCTCTACCACTGAGCCACCGTGACCTGTCTTTCATCCTCATGAAATTTCTCTGGTGTACGTGGACTATAAAACATTATCCCCCTTAAATTGTTGTTACAAGTAACTATATAATGTTGTTACTGTATTTCTGTGACAAATATCTTTATATCAAAGTTTCAATGTTTGATTCTAGTTATTTTATGGAAATTAGGAAATTTTTAGGTTCAATAAAAAAAAATGTGCTCTGTATTTTATTACTAAGTGTGTAATAGATTACATGCCCTTTTCCATATCATATATGCCCTAACTGTATCAGCCCTCGACCAATATCAGCCCTTGGGCTTTTTGGGCTTTGACCCTCGGTCCTTCGACCCTAATGAGATGATATTGCTATCTCTGGCTGATACAGGATGTTATATGGAAAAAAGGTATGGCATAGGTGACCTTTGTTTTCATAAACATGTATCAACACATGACCAAGAGTTATGCCCCTTTGTGGGGTCAGCTAATGGTGTATTGGATGCCCCTTGCTGGTGCATTGTTGTAGTTGACGCAATGGATGAAAAAATAACAAAACATATGAAAACATAACAGATTAGAAAATCACAAAGGCCAACATAGGGAAATGCTATGGCAGACATTTAAGGGACATGAACTTGGATATGTGTATTCCCCTAAATACTAGAAAAAAACTAAACATTTCTTTCTTTCTTGAAATAAACTAAATATTTATGACTTTGAAAGATTTTTGTTTATGTAATAAAAGTAGTGGAGAGACAGGTTCTGTTGTTTTCTGTTCAAAAATGACCGTATGTTTACATGTTATATCTACTAGTATTAATGTCTGAGGTGAATTAGTGTTACAGATAACTTCATTTAGCAAGAAATTCTTGAGATTTATTTTGTTTATGACTATTTCAGATGTACCAATATGTGAGGCACCCCTTCAGAGAAAACTTCTGGTGTTGGTTAACCCCTTTAGTGGTCCTGGAAAGGCTCGCCAGATCTTTGAGAATGGAGTTTCCCATATGTTGGAAGAGGCAGACATTTCCTTCATGTTGTTATATTTTTTAAACGATAAGTCTAAATAAAAACTTTGATTTTTTTTCGTCCAACACACAGTATACTTAGATTTGAATGTTATAATTAGATAACCAGTCATACCAGATAGAACTCGGTTAATGTTCTAAATTGAGATATAACAAGAATAGATGGTTCTCTCTTTAGGTAGACCAGGTAATATCATAGAACCAGTCTAATCGATAGAACAGTTCCATACAGATAAACTATTCTTACCGTTAACACTACATGTAAGATAAACTCATAATTAAGATTAGAACCATTCTATCCAGTTATGATGTTCCTATCTAGTTATATGTTTTACTGGTTATACTAAGAGAATCTATTCGTTTAACTGCTTCTATAGTAGATCAAAACCTAGACAGAACGTCTTAATGTCTAAATTTAGATAGAACCGTTTATATACTAGATTTATCCCATGTTAAGACGTTCTATACATTATGGCTGGTATCTCTCTGAGATGACTGGTTATTATCTATTATCAGTTTAATCGAGGAAAACTGATCTAAAAGTAGAATTAGAATCCAGTCTCACTAGATAGACCTGTCATAATAGATAGAACAGTCTAAATAGATAGAACATTTATAATTAGATTAGCTGGTAAGAATGTCTCCATTATGACTGGTTCTTTTTAGTTATTGACTGGTTTTTACAGGTATCTACAGAGTATATGTATTCTTAGCTACAAGCCCTGAAAGTTCTCTTTACCGAGCGTTTACTCATTTTTATTCTTGTTCAGATGCGGTCATGTCGCGTTCTCTGTGCGGTTTTCTCGGCACTCTGCATGTTGTCACGTGCGGGTCTCGTTCACTCGCTGCAGTTCTACCGTGGTCATCGTTCGCTTGCATGCCAGTCACTGTTCGGTCATCGTTGCTTGCTCGCGTCACATTCGTGGTTAAGAGTAGAACGTTTTTCAGGTGACTGGTAGATTTATAAATTATTGGATATTGACTTCATCTACGTATAATAGAATAAACCATAATAACTAGACTAATCTACCTCTCAGTATATCCGCGATTCATAATTAGATACATTCAAATGAATAGAACCGTGATAAACTAATAGTTCACAGTTTATAAATAGTCTATGCAATACCAATTTAAAGTTCATAACTTCTTTCATTTTGAACGATCCCTGTTTTCCCTTTCATTTCTTCATTTAAACTCTAGCCCCCATTAGTACCTCACAAGACACTGTATTTTAACCCCTTCATTGAAAATTTAAAAACTTTACCTGCGTACAATCTACAACAGTGGCTTGTTCAATATCCTAGAATAATTTAGACTCATACCATGTTATGGAAGAGTGTCGACAGTTCCTTAGGAGCCGCGAAAAGCGGAAGACGCGAAAATATAGCACTGCCCGCGAACACACTCTATAAGTTCTTAGACTTTGGGAGACCTTTAATTCAAGGATACTAAATTTGTGAATGTAACACCATGCAAGCAAATTAAATTTCGTTGATATCATTTATTTATGACACCATGCCTTGAGTACTTCATAATTAAGTCCGTTCCTGACACAAATGACCACCCATACAGGCCGACAAGTCCAGAGATGTCTTCATTCGTGCAATGTCCAGAGTTATAAAAAAGTGGACGCTACAGTAATTATATTCACTCGAAGTAGACGCAAACATTAAGCATAAGTTTAGTTAAATTAAATATACACAACACAATGGCGATTTAATTATCTAATATTGAGAGTATGCAAAAAAAGGGAAGTAATTACAATACGACATATATACTGACAAAACGAGAGTAATTAATTCATATACTAAACAAAGGGAGTAATACTATTAATATAATACAAACAACAGGAAATTGGTAATTAATTACTAATATACCAAACAAGGGGACGAATCACATATACTATACACAAACAACGTACTATATACAAAAACAATAGGGAGATTTGGAATACGATTACGTTAATACAAAACAAGGACGATTAAATATACTATATACAAACAAAGTGAGTAATTAGCATACTATATAGATAACAAAGGAGGTATTTACATTATAACACATGAAGAATAAGGGGGTCTTCATTATTACTATAACAAACAAAGGTAGGGAATTTCTTAATAACAGAAAACAAAGGGGGAAACTTACTAACAAAATCAAGGTTACATATTAAACAAAACAAAGGAATTAATTACCAAGTGGGATAATCACTCTTAAACAGAAGGAGTAGGATCTACATTCACTATTATACACTAAAGGCAAAGTAGTGCATTTTGTAATTTTGGAGACTAAACTTAATCACAAACAAAGGAGTGTACTTAATTCGTATACAAGCAAAAGGGGATCGTTAATTACAGTATCATACACTAACAAAGGTGGACTATATAGTCAATAACAGAAGGGACGGTAAATATAAAATTACTATAGACGAGAGAAGGGACGGTAATTACATTACTATAACAAAAACAAAGAGGAAGTATTACATTACTAATACACAACAACAGAAGGAGTACATTAACATAACTACAATACACAAACAAAGGAAGGTAATTACATTACGTTACAGGGACTCGACGGTACGGGTGTTCATTGTCCAGTGCGTGTGAGTACAGTTCGAGCGCAAGTGAAATCATTACACACTTGCCACGATTTCGAGGCAAAGTGATGTTTAAAAGATTATTGTTGCTTACTTGGTTGAGACTTAGAATATTATTTCAGATAAATTTCAAGTCCGTAGTTTCATTTTTCTTTTCCGGAACTCTCTATACTATTACGTTAATCTTTGTTACAATTCGAACCGCAATTCATGTACTCCATATAACAGGTGGGTTGTTTTCAAGTCCCAGTATTCCGAACATGTCGATACACTCACTTACGTATTTCATCTATTTGGGAATAGCATTGGCTCGCAACACTGTCTCTAATCATGTATTTTACTATGGCGAGGGAAAAAAATGGCCGATAAATAGATTGATAACTGATCAAAGATAATGTTACATAAATGAAAGAGGGTGAATCTTAAAAGTCAAGAGCATTAAATCGTAGTTTTAATTTTCTACTTAGGGATTTCTTTCTTTCAGTGTCAAATTCCTTATTAGAATACAAATATTGTTTACAACTTCATATGTTTTGTTATGAGACCGATAAAAGCATTATAGGGCACATATTGAATTTAGTTTTGAAAATTTTTCGGACAACTAATTGTAATATTCAGTGACAAGGAACAGTTTTGAGTTTACTTGCCCGAAGGGCAAAGTTTGAAAGAAAAGGTTAATTGTCTAAGCCTGTTACACAAAACACACAGGGGGAGCCTTGTGGTGATAGGGTCTATAGTAACACACTTAAACAAATCGACCTATATACAAAAGCAAGGGAGTATTTTATACTATACACAAAGACAAAGGGAAGTATACATTACTGATACACAAAACAAAGGATGGGTAATACCATGTACTATTACAAATACAAAGGGAGGTAATCTTACAATACTTATATAAAAACAAAAGGGAGGTATCACAGTACATATACACAAAACAAAGGGACGGATTTCACGATTCAACTAGGGTTATACCCTGAACACAGAAGTCTATTCTGATAACAGTGCAATCTTTTCTATTACACCTCTCTAAAATCAGTGAAAACTGACCTTGAATTCATAAGCAATAGTCCCATTTTTCATTGGACATTGACGTTAGTACAATTACAACAATTAACAACAGCACCCATGACTAATAATGTCATTATCTGTACTTATCAATTAGTTGAATTTCATGTGTGTCTAACATAATAGGACAGTACACAACATCAAGAGGGTTGTTGGCAACCACACATAACCTTACAGCTATGGCAGCTTCGCTATGTTTTGTCGGGCATCCAAGTTAAGCCTTTCCAATATCAAGGAAATGGGATAATATTTTGTTTCCCCACAGTGCTTTACTAGAGGCTCTAGCATCGATTTTTTAATGTGTCGAACACATCTCTCTTTTAGTTGTTTGAAGATTGAACGTTTTGCTATCCGTATACAGTCTTACATTATAGAAATATTAAGCTCTTGACAAAAATTTTTGCTCGTAATTTGTCTCTGTTATTAAGATTCGGCATGCAGGAAAAAGCAGATCAATGATGCGATGCAGGGGAGTGATATGGCGACGTAAAACACATGCAACCGTTTTGCCCTAGGCTTATAAGACCTATTAAAAATATACAATAGGAGAGCATTTCATGTTATTTCGTCCCAAGTTTAAGAGGTAACTTGCGGGCGATGGGTTACGCCGGGGGTACGCAGTAATTATGGGTAGGTATATTCTGAATAATGCTAGTTAACATCAGTATACGGGTGAGATAAACCCGTTGCGCCACGGTATTCTATTAGTGGAGTTAGAGGGGAGTTGTTTCTAGTGTTCTGGAAATGGCAAAGACAAAAGAATCGCTATAGAAATCTGTGTGACGTTTCTGGACCGGTGAGGTGGAGGGGATATCCCCTGCTGTCGGATCTGTACCTTGGTAATATGCTCGCCGGAACTTGTGTAGACTCTTCATGAAAAAGGTGATGTTGTGGGAGCAGAATTCCGGTATCTGTTCTCAGCAATTTATTTTTTTCAAGGAAGAGTGCTTACTCACGTTATCCACAGCCAAGCAATCACTCTATGTACAAGAAATGCCATTCCAATCGATTCATAATCCTGCAAACAACTATAAGAACCTTTATTTGTGGATCAGTCAAACTCAATTTATATTCGTTTAAACCATGTAAGGGTTATAATGAAATAAATTCATCCAATTTGCCAGAACATATAGCAAACAATCCATTTAACTTAGAATCCGTTTGTATCCCATTTCATATTATGTTACCCATAAGTAACCCACTAAACCTATTGGGTGTAATTAACCAGGTTTTTATATTTACCTTTTAAGTAAGGGTATGGAAAATTGCATATCTTCCCAACGACCAGTTGTCTCACTCTGCTAATATGGCTCTATACTATTTGACTGTACATGAAATTTTCCGCAAACATGCGTGGATAAGGCCCATTGTTGGTTAACCTTCAGATCAGGGACCCTGCAACCAGTAACCTTGAGTTTCCAAAGAAAATAAGTTGTAATGCATCTTATCGATTGGCAGGTTACGTTTATAGTAAAGCACGATTAACACTGTTGAAATAAACCATTGTCCCAATTGGCAGTGCTTATTTCTCGTCCGATACTAAAGCATGCAGAATTTAACCATGTTTGACTCTAGAAGTTCTGGTGCCCCTGCACAAAACTAATCACTTTACGATAATTAGACCACTTCAGTTATGAACCTCATTATGAAAACCATTGTGATCAGTGAACACCTAAGCCTGATATCGATCGATTAAGGGCAAGCTAGTAACACTATAGTAAACCTGTGTATATGAACACTAACGATGTATTAAATGGTCTCGCGAATTAGTAAACCCCACTTCAAACTTAACCGAAAGATGGGGTACATATAATCTTACCAATTTTGCGTCACCTAGCCGTTCCCCAAATCTTCGGGTCAGAATCGCTCGACTCGTAAACACCTCGTTATGTTTATTTAGCACAAGATGGCTAACTAAACCATTTTTAAAGCCTTTTGTGAACCCTTTAGGACATGAGATCTTGCCAAAATCCCCACAGGCCCCTGGATTTAAGCATATTAAATTCAACTCGTTGTCTACAATACGGTAAAGGCATTTTTGAGGACCCTCTCCCAGAGTGCCTATGCCAAATCACATCCTAAACGCCGACGTTGGCTCTACTAAAACGACGCTAAGGTGCCCCGTGTGGCTTGGCGCACGTTAGTCGAAGAAACACTAACCTCGTGATCCCTACGCATCCCTAAGCCATAGGTGGTATAAGCACCTGTGCTAAGAACGCAGGCCTGTTATTGGGAAACTTAACTAAACCTTTGCACTGTCTCAAACATCTACCTACGTTTGTTCAGTATACTAACCCACGATAACAGCCACCATGTGATAGAGTAAACTAAACCTGTTTGTAATAGGTAACATAACACGTTGGTGATGACCTGGTGAATATAAACAACTATTGCGTAAAAGCTTAATCATAACATATTCCGTGCCAATATGGAGCCTGTTATGTAGTAACACTAACTGTATGATTTAGTACGACAAACGAGTGTGATAACCATTTTTTGGAAGGAAAGATATGTCAGCCTCCTTCCATG
>CAJDSM010003919.1:0-13215 GCA_903981925.1 Ostrea lurida
AATAGGGCTTTGATATTTCATGTATAGATGAGGTCTTTGTTTTGGTACTAAGACCTAGTGACCTACTTTTTCAAAAACTCTTTACTTGGCATATATCATTGACCATTAAGGGGTTAGAGCTTTGATATTTCACATATAGATGCCTCATCATCAGACCTTTGTTTTGATACCAAGACCTAGTGACCTTGACCTTACAGTTTTATTTTTCAAAAACTTTAATTAGGGTTATATTATTTGAACCAAGATGAGAAGACTTTGATTTAGCACATTTAAAATGCCTCATGAAGAACCCTTTGTTTGTACGAAAACTTTTGACCAAGTGATCTTGGCATTAGGTTTTGACCTACTTTTCAAACACTTTGAATGGGCAATATTTTCAAATGAAGAGGGATGGGGCTTTGCATTTCACATTATAGATGCTCGCTATTGGTAACAATATTTTTGACCTAGTTATCCTTTGAAATAAATTTCAAAATTCAAACCTGGAGTTTTATCTTTTGAACAAAGAGGGACATCTTAAAGGCTTTGATATTTCTAAAACAAATGTATCTTTTCAAGACATTTCATTCACTACCAGAGCTGTTGACCTTGACTTTACTTAAAGGGGAAATAGGTTAGATAGTCATGCTGCCCGGTGAGCTATGTTGCCTTCTGACAACTCTTGTTTTAGAAATGCTGAACAAGGTCACCGCAACTAGTTTTTGCTGTATCATATATATAAACATAAGGCAGATTGAGTATGAAATGTCATTTATTCAAATAACGAAATTTATAACAAACTACTAACAAGGGGATCAGACTCACAAACAATCCACTTAAAATGTCTTTGAAATGGAGATGGAAAGTCAACAATGAAAAAATAATCCAATATGTCTGATCCCCAAAAGTCGACATCAACAACCATAAAAACAACGTAGCAAAGATGCTGAAAAAAAAAAAAATGCACCATCTGGTGGTCAAGTTTTTGATATGCCATCAGTTTCCACAAATACAAATGTTTTAAAAATTCTTTTTTTCCTGAAATTTCCTTAAAATTGAAGGTTATCTAGGAACACATATCTATATATTTCACACCTATCTATATATTTCCAGTCTTCTTGTCTTTGATGTTTTCATTTAAGAAATAAATTTCATTTTTTGTAGAGTCATGAGGGTTAGCGCTTTATAAAATATAGTTCGGCGTGAAGTGTTGCAGTGTATAACCTCATGTACTTTCAGATCTTATATTTACATTCAGCCATTGAAATAGACATTCTATATTTATTGGGATGTCATACTCACTTTATTCTTAACTGCTGTGCATTCATGAAGAAATGGCTCTCATTACAATTGATAGAGATATCGAAGGCAAAAGCATTAGAAATGTATAAATATTCCCTTATGAACACACTGCAGTTGTAAACAATGAGTGTATGAAGATTAATAAATACACAGGAATCTGAATATAGGTGTTGCATTTACACACACGCACACATCCCAGACCGATAATTTCTCCAAAGATGTGATTTTCCCGCCGAACATCTTCATAGATCGTTCTGAATATAGTCCTAAACCTTATAAGATGACCACTATGTACACACAATGCGAGTATGAATCTTGATAAATATAGTGCGTATTGTTTCAACAGCTGGAAATGTTCTGACAGAAATAAAAGTGGGAACAAATTTCAATTTTTGAAAATACGTGAGGGTATGAAATGTGACGCTTCACACCGGTTTACTTCACGAATTTAGCGCCTTCATGAAAAGTATCCGGCGTAAAGTGTTGCAGTTTATACTCTCATATATTTTTTGAAAATGAAATTTACTTCTTAAATCTCATGCATCAACCACAAAAAAGACTTTAAAAAAATAATAGGTAACTTTCAAGTATTTTTTTTTTTTCGGTTTTCAGATTTATTCAATTAAAAGTAACAATATGAAACCTTAATACATGGACTATATTTAAAATGTATGAATACACCTGCACTTTTTAAACATATAAATATGTATTTCGGAAAGGGAACCTTCGCGTAACATGCGTTAAGCAATCTTTGCATGCATTACATATGGCACTTTATTATCAGACAATTAGATCCAACAAACTTAAAAATTTACAGTAAGACATCCATTGATGATGATAAATCTTAAAAGATACACATAACTACTGATAGATTAATTAAATTTAAACATTAAAATCCAAGAATATACATGCGACTATGTCAAAATTGAAAAATGTGACGAAATATCACACTGTCGCACTGATCATTCACATTTGATTACACTTTAAAAAAAAAAAAAACACCATTTCTTTCTGCAGTCTACAAAGGGATTTTGTTTTAAATCTCTGAACTATTTTCACTATATGATTGTATAATATGCAAAAAATATTTTTTTAATTTTCTTTATTTATGACCGAAAGGAGACCAACGACCATAGTGTTCCCCCGATAAGTCAATTTGTGCTTGCATCTTTAAATCTGGGGCCCTAATGTCGGGTTTTACATTGTTATAATCCATCATTTGAAAGATATTTAGCTTTGTTCTTGAAAATTATATTTACCATGCATCCCTTTTGAGACGCCATCCTAGCTTCGGCTTGATCACGAGAGAATTTTCCTACATATTTCTAAATATAAATTTTTACTCCAATTTTGTTTACATCGCCTTATATAAAAGTCATCACTAGAGGTTTTGGTATTTCTACTTATTTTAAAAACAATTTATTAAAATGACCCATCTCTAAAATTATCCCCGGGGGGACAAAACCCATTATTTGAACAAGTTTGGACCGAGGGTGATTTGAGTCAACTTAACGAAGTTTAGCTGATTGAGCTTTAAGTTTCTAACAGAAGGATTGGCAGATTAGTGAACTAAAGCCAAAGGCTGAACTGATAACATTGGTTCGTTTCTCTATCACAGATCGTGTCCACCGGCATATAACGTCATCTAGGAGATCTATGTTGTATTATGCAGAAAGAGCAATATATATTTCAATAGTACATATTCTGTCGAGAATAGAAATGAAATCATACATTATATTAGCTATTATCAGTGCCATGGGTACTATTGGAAATAAATATAACAGGTATCAAATAAATATAGATCGAACTGTGGACTTTAATTTAGCGTGACTTTTATCACAAACTAAGAATCAGACAATTAACAACATTCACAAACAATTAACATATATGAGATAATTCACTACGTAAAACTTGATGATTCATAACCATAGAACTATTAGCAGACACGTAGCATCGTTTTTCAAAAAGCGTTGGGGGAGTTAACTTTACAACCGTCAACAATTCTTGGCAAGCGTATTAAAAAAAAAAACCCTGAAAGATGTTTTATTGCCCAATCATCGGGGGTGGGGATGTCAATTCATTACTTCAAAGTTTCACTCTTATCTCCCGCACACCCTCTCCCCCTGATTCTACGTGCCTGATCAGAAAATTGTTAAAGCATTTAGGCCGTATTCACACTTCTAAAATTGTTCCTTAATAGTTGTGGTAACACATTACGATAAAAAACAAAAACGTAAAAACGACAAAATACACAACATTTTTAATAAAAAGGGTCAACGAAAGAGAGAGAAATCGTATAATGATAAAACGGAATACCTGTCTGTATCTGATGAACATCGAGAAATTCACATCTTTAAATGACATGCGACATAAGTCTGCTATAAAAGACTGATAAAACTGTTCATTTAAAGATGAAATACATGTATAAACGATTTCAGATGACATCATAAATCACAAAATGTACCACTGACACAAAAAATATCGAAAACATTGTGACATGAAATACAGAACTGATAAGCAGGTCTATCGTTAGAACGGCAATTCATTGGACAAGAAAATGTCTTCTATCATGTGAGGGGCCGGAGAGACTTCACTTGTGTCCATTTTCAATAACTCCATTCGTTGAATACCCTGGCGACTTAAGGTCCTCAATTCGGCTACTTTCCCGAGGATCGAGGAGAAGTAGTTAGGCTTTTTCTGTGCATCGCTGTTGTACACACAGTGGTCTCGCAGGCTGTCGATGATTTTCATTTGTACCTCTTCCATTTTAGCTTGATTTTTCAATCCATGTCTCACTGCAATTTAAATTTGAATATAATTATAGATTACCCAATAAAACAATGTTGGACATGGTGTTAAGTTACTGAATGGTTTTACATGTAAACACAAAATTAGGGTGGTTAATTCGATATGCAACTTACATGTAATGAGAGTCAAGGCTTCCATGCAAGCTAGTGCGGAAATATCCAAAGACATTCTGTATAAGGACGTGCTGAAGTCAGCGATGGAATTGATCCACTCCCCAAAAATTTCTTCACACTGTTTTCGATGAAGAACTGTACCATTTTCAAAGATAACATTGTCCGTATTCCCTTGCATCCTGCAAAAATGTGACAAAAAACTAATGTATGAATGACCTATAATCAGCATTTTACTTTTTATATTAAATATTCAAAGATATGAAACAATATTGCTGATGAAGTGAAATTTTTCAATACCTGTAGGAAAGTCGTAAAACAAAGAGCTCGAGCGACGCAGACTTAAAAAGCAGGTTCTGATCCTCTTGGCATATATCAGAAAAACCGGGAATTTTGGTGGACCACGCCTTGATGATGTTAACTGATGATGTGATCAGGTCATAGAACATGTTTGTTGTCTTCTCATTACACCCCTCCGTTTTGGTGCAAGGCACTTCATACTGTAAAGAAAACATGACCATGACAACAAGATCCAAGAAATTTGCAAGACAGTGTTAATATATGGACACATCTTTAAATTCCTTAATTAAGTTGTTTTTCATGATACTTACCTTTGTGTAACAATGGCTTGATTTATCAGGACTGGAATCTAAGTGTGCTCGCACTAGTAGAGTAATGAGACTGACTGGAGGAGATGGGGAGGATTCCTGCGGGCTCTTTGGCTTCGACGGAAGTCTGCCCCGACGTCCTTTAAGACTGTCAGTTCGAACAACTGCCAAAAATACATATATTATTATTACATTATCTATACACAAAATATTAGCCTTCTTCTTATAAAGAAGGTAAACGACTAAACGTTTTATGATAATCTGAAGTACTTACCCTCTTTTACCATTCCCACAGATAAACATTTCTGAAATCGACAGAATTGACACCGGTTTCGTCGTCGTTTGTCAACTGGACAGTTTTTGTCGGCCAAACAGACGTATTTTGCGTTTTTCTGAACAGTTCTCTGAAACAAAAAGCATCATGAGGTGAGTATGAATTATTTGTATGGTCTCCGCCTGTGCGAGTACATTATATAAGCCACCACAATCTGTATGGTAGTGGGATATCAAATGACATTCAAAATTACCTTGAAAAACCCTTTACAGCCCTCACAGGTTCTGACTCCGTAGTGCTGGCAAGCTGCATTGTCACCACACACTGCACACAACATGCCTTCCCGCTGTGGCGCTTCATGGCCACCAAGGGGAGAAGATCTTGATGAGACAGAGGTGGGTGATGTTGTGGGTGATCCCATGTGATATTTCAGTCTATTTAAACAAAAGGAATTAAATAATGAAATGGAAACAATATACAATGGATAGAATATGTTCCAGATATCTTTAGAATTATCTCAAAGTTCTTTCTAAGCATACATATATATTTACCCATCATTAGATCGTGGTGGTGGAAGTGTGAGATTTAGTTGCCCATGGTGAGACATTTGCCTTTGGATTTGAAGAGAACTGTGATCAATTCCGTATGAGTTACGGAAAGGAACGTCCCGGCAGGGATAGCATACATCTGACTGAGGTAATGTATTCCCCGGAAAAGGGGTGTCGTAATTATGGAATGTGCTCTCTCCCCGGGAACAGAGATTTGGATTGCCACTGTAGGCCTGAATTGAGGAATAGGCGGCCACTTTTTTGTCTAAATTTGTGTAATCCGTATGATTCTCTGAAAATACATTCTGGTGTGGTGGAAACAAACCAGAGCGAACAAATGGCTTTGTATTTTGATTTAGTAATTGTTGCTGATAATGAGTATCCATCGCAGGGAAACTCTGGAAAGTGCCTTCGTAGGTAAACACCGGTTCGTCCACTTTTTGATGTGCGACATTATTACATCTTGTATTCTCCCCAAACGAGACAGTGGGTTTCATCGGTTGTTTATCCATCAGCGAATTGTCGTATGAAAATGGAGCTTCAAACATACCATGTGAACTTTGCTGGAATTCACATGAACCACTGCTGAATTGACTTGCCATTGTGATGGGAGTCACATCGTCGTTTTGGAAAAAGTTATCTACAAACTCTGGAATGTGGTTGTTTCCAACATTAGGGGATTGAAACATGCCCGGTGCCTGAGTTCCGCAGGAAGGATACACACAGCAAGGGTCAGTCTGAAATCCCGTCCCGGTGTTGTACGAGGACTAGATGAAGAAATCAAAGGATGCGCATCAATGACAATAAACATATCACACAATTAATAGTCCATGCATTATTTCTGACAGCTCTTAATTTCTTTAACATTTTTTAAAGTATATACCTGTGATTGCAAAAGCAGCATTGGGGATGTATTTTGACCTTCAAGTTTCTGCGAGGAGAGGCTGAGATCAACAGAGGTCGACGGAATATTAGCTGGAAAAAAAATACAGAAAATGTACTTTATAATATGATGTATATCATATATTCATTCACACGTTTGTTCAGCTTACTAGTAGCTATTATAAATACCTGTTTCTACTCCGTATGCGTTCATGACAAATCGAAATGCAAGACTTTTACAACGTGACATACAATTTATACATGTTTGAATGAAAATGTCGATCTTAATTATTGAAATCTATGCTCTATAATTCAATTGTCACTTTCGATCTGTGTGGACGTTTCTGTAGCCGTTTGATTGGTCTCCTACTTGTAATGTAAAATCATATGTAACAATTAACCCTGTCACTTTGTTTCTGACAAATTATTTTCTTAAACCTATTTCAGATTGTTTGAATTTTTAGAGTTTCTATAAACCAAATTAAATTGGCGTTGATGTAGTGATATTTCACTTCCCTTTAAAAGAAGAACGAAATGTGTTTGTACCGCTTGCTACAGTGGAGACCCCCAAATAAATGTACGAGAACTATATCATTAGGTGCGATTTTTTTCCCATTCGAATCTGTCAACAGTTAATCTAATTCAATTTGGAAAATCGCACGGCAAACCAGTGTTATATGAGGGACGGGTTAAATATCCCAACGTCTGGGTCAAATTGAGCTTGTTAGTTATTTGTTTCAGAAAGGAAACATCATTCTCTATTAAATACCCTTTTCATTAATTTAATGATATTGGGGTTTTGTATATTGATAAAGAACACACATCCCATTTCAAAACTTATTTCTTGTTATATCAGAATGACGTCATAAAGTAGTGGCCAAGATTTCTCCCAATTTTGATAAAGATGACATGATACAGTTTCCATTTGTGAACCCAACTGATAGGATGCATTGAGCCACGTTTTTCTTATACTCCCAAAGAATTGTTATTATCACTGGTAATACAATAATGGGTTGGTATCAATCACTTAGAATTAATACTGCGAATAGTTAGTGCATGAGGCCTCATTCAACAATATAACAATAAAAAAAACTAATTTTATCAAGAAAACCACAAATAAAAAAAAATGATTTCTAAAATGTGGACCAAAATTTTGTCAATTTTGGGTGGGTTTTTGTTTTTCATTCATTAGAAAATGATTTTTCAATTCATGCTGATATTCTCTATCATATTAATAAAGGAAAATTACGCAATGAAATTTAACCGCATCTTTTCCAGATCATTATTACTTTTCTACCTCTTATGACATTACAGACAGCCAATTCCGGATCTTGTTGACACAGCGAATTTATGATATGGATGTTAAATAGACTTGTCTAAATCAAGGCTATACAAGTTTTCGTTGTTAGTCTGATTTTTCACAGAAAGAAAACCAAGTATGCATTATTCCCCTTTAAGCACGTCTGCGAGAATATTCACACAAAAATCTGATTTTGTGCACTTTCACAGTTATTTCAACAGAACATCATATGAGTTTAAAAAAGAAAAAGTTTAAAGATGTTTCAAGATGTTTGACAATCTGCTCGCATGTTGGTGTAATATTCAAAACAGTAAATATTTTGTAGCATTAGTGTATTTACCATTCATATTACTTTTGCAATACCACACAGTAAACAACGATATTGTACTCCTCAGTGTCTTCTTTACAATTCGTGTGCTATGACTGTATTGTTCCACGTTTTCTTCTGTTGTCGTTTGTCAACGCGAACATGATAAAATAAAAGTAGTATAAAAATGAATTTGTTTTAGTGAGTGAATTTTGATACTAAGTGAGAATATGAAAGACATTTAATTTGCAAGAAATCTGTTCACCAATGTTGGTATTTTAATAGTGCATAAATAAACCCAAACAACCTTTCAGCAGTTCTCTTGAAATCATTGTTACTTGGAAATATCAGGAATTAACTTTCTTTTGAAGTTTCCAGTAACAAACGGCAACAAGAAGTTGAGAATCTTGCAAGCACAAAATACAAATTTAGATATTCCAGCTGATGCATTGCTGACTCTTACTGGTAATAAATGTGTAAAGAGGACAATTCTACGCCTTTTGTTGTAAACCACAGTAATCGATAACAATTAAAAGTTTAATTAATTTCTTATTTAATTTTCTAAATGTTGTGAAACTGTCTATCCACTAAATCTTTGAGTCACCGCCTGCAGATATTTATTACACAATGCAATTCTCTAAGGAGTAGAAAGATAGAAAAAAAAAGTAAAGTTGCTTACCTTCTAAAATGTTTAATTCCAAATCCTGAGGCTGCAAAGATGTTTGTTTTGTTGAATCATGAAATTCAAAATTAAACGCCAGATTGCATTAAAATATCCAAGCCCGAGTATATTTTGGCTGCTATATTCCATGCATGTTACACCATCTCGACTAGACTTCAACATCGAGTAATAGTCTGCCATCACGTGTATATATTTCACCATCATCGTAATATGTCTATGAGAATACGTGTGACGTCACACAGCATCACCGCTTACGTCACCCAATTTGAATGTACATTCCTAGTAATTGTTCTCTCTGTAACGGACTTTCTGATTGGCGGATT
The DNA here is from genome assembly GCA_903981925.1 of Ostrea lurida. Lineage (NCBI taxonomy): Eukaryota > Metazoa > Mollusca > Bivalvia > Ostreida > Ostreidae > Ostrea > Ostrea lurida. Next base: position 9,124 of record CAJDSM010003919.1, read on the forward strand.
AAGTGAAACCCGCATGGCTGATTTCATGGTCGTGTCGTCAATCTAGGCTGCACTACTAAATCTAAACGTCAATATTGTGGCTGACGCAGATATTCTCAAAGCAGAGTAAAAATAGATCAAAACATATATAAAACTTCGACAAAACCTCGATCTGACCATGTTGGGGGTTTCTACAAGGGCAGTAAAATCAATGAACTTGCATTACGCTGGTTAGTGCAAACACGACATAGAATCTGGGAAAGGAAACTAATAATAGATTTAAGATAATTTTAGAAATGGACGCTTTTCTGTATTTTAGAATTGATTTTTTTCTTTTCGTGACATAAATGCACCATATATGGCTAGATTGTGGTAAATACGAGGGTCGATTGTGCATACGTTATCACACCATTGCTTTGAATGTGGGTCAGTGAATTTACATCACTATATTGCTACTTTAACCATAAACACTTTTATAACATGTTTCTGGTTATCAACAAAACATTCGCAATGCTAAATATTATGTTCCATGAATAAAGCAACAGAACATATATCAAAGCTTTCAAACAATTCCCCGATTGGGATAGGATGTAGCTCATTACATTAATAGCGAAATGACCGAAAATGACTCGACAGTTGTGGCATTATATTTCCAGATAATATCGCTGCAGTTTGGGACAATTGGCGAAGTCATCGCTCTAATTGAATGATTTAAACAGGCACGGGAGGGTGTTCAACCAAATAAATTATAAATTTTACGCTTGTTGGGACATCCGTTTTCACACACAAATTTCCTTAAGTCTTGGAATGCTTTCGTGTTTGCTATCGAAATGTGTTTTCTGTATATTTTTTCTTATCCATTCTTATTATCTGCAGATGCTTTGTTTATAAGAAAACAGAACCCAGGTTGAGGTGCATTTATTTCCGTCTAGAAGCAGGACAAAATTGCACTCTATTATAAAGAAACTGGAATGTTCTCTGATAAGCTTTAACTATGCATGGAGAATATGTATTATATTTTATGTTCCAATTGCCACCAGCAATGTGAAAGAAACAAGCATACATGGCTACATAAGCGCACTGTTACACTGGAAAATAACCATGAACAAAATCAAATGGTGAAGATAATCGGTACATGACTGGGAAGGACAGATATATATTTTTTTAGCTATAATGCATTTCGTCATCAAAATGGGCTAAACATTCGTGTATACAAGAATTAAAAGTACCCCCTTGACTGCGTAAGAGAGAAAAAAATCAATAAGAGGGTTGATATACACACTGCGTCATCAGAATGAAAGCGGTAAATCAATATATTGATAATAAAAAAGATACTGAAAGTAAAATCCTATTCATATGGCATGTTCATTCAGGATTGAAAATTTATACTTCGGATATTAAATCAAGTTCGGCCTTTGCTATTCACTCGTAGACAATTTAAGGCAATTTGATATTTACGTCGCGATAAATAGAAAATAATTCAAGGTATGTTTAATTCTCTAGGTATAAGAAAAAAATAAAAAACCTTTTACAACTTTTGAAAGATCTAATTATTCGTATAGAATACAAAATATGCGGAGGGAAAGGATCCCTGAAGAAAATTAGATGTCACGATTGATAAACGGTTCTATTTTGCCGCAATGCACAGTGTTATGAGTTTAAATGCATTCGATTAAGATATAGGAGAGTTGAATTAGCATAACATTTTAAAACTTACAAACAGTTCTAATTTTCTCTGTAATGACATTGTTTAACTATCCAACTTCTATCTTGCCAAGTAGCACTTAAAATATGGTAAGTCATTCAAAAGAAACTTCCTATCTGATCCCATTTCTGATTTCAATGGAAGATATATTTAATTTACGATTTTTACCAGCATTCAAACTTGGTAGTTTATTTCCCTTCTGAGAAGTGTCTGTGTTCACTTAGTTTAAAATATTATGTGTATAGGGCACTAACTATAAACTTAAAATTTCTATTGCACAAATAGAATATTTTACTACTACCGTATTATAACGTTTGAACTCCAACAACAAAACAACAGAAATGTAATCAACAGTTAAAAGGTACTTTCCCTGATTTTCATTTAATTCTGTGATAAATCGGGGGAAAGTGTGTCTTACAATGCATATAATTAATTGTCGACCTTACAGAGGTTAAACTTTAACGAATGCTTTTGTAACAATTTTTTCCATTGGACAATAACACTGCCTTAAAGGTAACCTTGGAAAAAGAATAATGAATGTCATGTAAATTGATGAATACATTACAGGTAATAAATAAATATATTAATTAACCTTGATAGTTGTAAACTGATCATTTTCATCAATTTTAGCAAAAGCATTTAGTTGAATTAAAATTTTCTAGGTTTCGAGGAAAGATTTTATTGAAATTTATTTTTTTTTTTTAAAACCACACATTTCGCCACCAAGTAGTGTAGATTTCAACACAATACAGTAACTAACGAACAAACCCAAGGCAATATAATGTAGATAACTGAATTATTATTTACCTTCGGTAAAAATATTTTTCTGCGAGTGCCATTATGCACATTATAAAGTGTGCTGGATAGTAATAATAAGAAATCAAATTATTAATTGAAGAGAATTCTTCGTCTTTGAAAATATATTATTTGTTTAATATTGGAGTTTTTAGTTGGTACATGTATGTTGTATGGTCAGGACTGTCTTTTCTTACATTTCTGTTTTACCACCAGGCTGAAGATAAGTACATGCATGTACTATGAAATATTATGATACATGAATTTACACCCTTATTCCCAAAGCATAAAATATGCAATATAACTCAGTGAAGGTTACAGGGATTGCAACCCCAATTTGGTTGAAAATGAGTGACAAAAATTGTTATTCTAAACCATTTCACCGGTAATGGTGACGTCTCCATATAAGTGAAATATTCTCGAGAGGGACGTAAAACAATAAATAATCAATCAATCTAAACCATTTTGGGGGTTTCAATCCTTCCTGTTTGGGGATGGAAAGATAGCAACTTGGATTGCAAATCCCTTTTGAATTTTTTTTAATCCATAGCTGTCATTATATTCTTTTTTCTTTTAAAATGAAATAAAACACAGTGAAAAAATGGTAATTAAAGTACTGTACAAGAATTAAGAATCTAAAATTATCTTTTAACTGAATGACTAATGTATCTTAGAGAGAATGAAATCAATAACGGGATTGTTTTAAATTTCGCAACATTTGAAAACAATACTATTTTCTTGAAGCATAAGGAAGAGGAACCAAAAATCCTTGATAATTTGTCAGATTAATTAAGTAAATTCATTAAACACCAGGAAATTATGTAAGAGTGAAACAGACCCTATATAACTATTAAAATTATTCAATGGGGATTTAAATGAAATATGCAAAATTTATCTGCTAGCTCTACGTAAAACGCCCACCGATTAGCGGAGTCCCACTCATTCATGAAAATTGATCGGCTTTTTTTTTTTCTCTACAGGTAAACGAAGTGTAAATGTGTTTTCTATGTTATATAATTACATCGTCATTCGGAAATCATAGATAAAGAACCAAATCGGAAATGAATAGTTTATTTACATTTTATTTGCGTACATTAAGAGCTATTTGCAAGATGCAGACTGCGGCAATACAAAAATTCAAAGCTGGCTCGCCTCAATTCAGGTGAACAGATTTGCCGGTGGTGCGTTCAGGTATAATTAGGCTTATCATACAGACAACCGTGGATTGTTCGTACTGTAACGCTTGTCGTGAAGAACTTTGGACGAATACTCGGGGATAATTTATAACATTTTCACTCAAAGAGTATCCAGCAAACAGACGTTTAGCTATTTGAATATACACTGTACACCAATTAACCATGAAGTCAATTTCGAAAACAGTCAGCAAAACATTTGTATCTAAAGTCTTTTCCGTATTGCACAGAGGCAATATGTGTCCGTCATATTCACTATATATGTCACTGTGTCTGTCTGTCACTGTGTTCGTCTGTCACTGTGTCCGTCTGTCTGTCACTGTGTCCGTCTGTCTGCCACTGTGTTCGTCTGTCAGTCACTGTGTTCGTCTGTCAATCACTGTGTTCGTCTGTCTGTCGCTGTATCCGCCTGTCTGTCGG
>CAJDSM010003923.1:75-10865 GCA_903981925.1 Ostrea lurida
TTCTTTGACGCTGACCATGGACACCTTCTTACGGAACCACTGGGATCTAACGTCTTCAGGTCAACATCGCCTAGTCAAAAAAGTACAAAACTCACAATTTTGATACATCTTTTTCTGCATTTCCTAAATATGCATATTAGTTTTATACAGAATCAGCAAAATTCCAGAAGAAATCCTTAAAATGATAAAGATAATCACTAATATAATATTGGCTCCACCATGAAACCAAAGTCCCTACTCCTGGATTACAAAATTTACAATTTTGGTAAAGGCTAACTGCTCCCAACAATTCAGTATCAATAGCATTAAAGAAAATGTTACTTAAATATTTAACACATGAATCTTAATTTTTCCTAGATGAACAATTTAGGATGCAAGGACTTTAAATCAATATATAGTTTTCAGATGGACAGCAATCTACATATGAAAAGCCTTGCATATGACAATTCAAAACATGAAAATCTCACCTAACAGTATATTGCCGGAGAGTTTGGTCATAAAAACCTCTCTATTGAGGTTGACGAATGGTCGATTTACCACCTCCACTGGGTCCTACCAGGGCCACCATTTCACCCGGCTCTACACTAAAGGAGACACCCTACAAAAGTCAGGACAGAATAGCTTAACTTTGTGCATTATGAACAATTGGAAGCAGTTCATTTTGACTATTCATAAACACTTAAATGTCTATCATATAAATAAAACTTGTACAGGTGATGAATACATATAAATTACACATGGATGTATAATCTGCATTATCAAAAAAAATTCCATTTTCACATTGCTCAGTGTGGAATTAAGATATTATAAATTATCAAAAATGTTCTATACCTTGAGAACTTGAGTATCTGGCCTCGATGGTAGGTGAAAAAAAAACATCCTGGAACTCGACTCCTAAATAACACAAGATCATCATTAATCTAAAGTGAACAGGACATTTTATAATAACCAAAGACACATCTTAACGATAATCGTGCAGATACCGGTACATACGTCCATTCATCTCATACAGGACTTCCCCATTTTCTGTTGGTACATCTGGAATTCTGTCTAGCAGGTCAAAGATCCGTATAGAGCCCCTACTGCCTGTAGAAAAACATCACATACGTGTACTTGATTCTAAATTGCATGACTATGAAAAAAGATATAAGCCTCAAACGTCCATTCATGAGAGAAAGAACTGATCAATTGCCATAGGACTAAGATCAGTTCTTTCTCTCATAGGAACGGCAGTTTGAGCTTAATACATGCATCAACAACATTATCATATATAAAGGTTGTGATTCCAACGATGACATTATTCAATGATGGACCAACAGTTTTGTGTATTGCACATGCATTGTTTGATCTGAAGAGAACAGAAGATTGTGATATCTACCTGCATAAAATCTCCATACAAAGCAGACATCAAAGCAAACGCCATCGCCACTTGTAGGGTGTACAGGAGAAAGGCTGCAAAAAGAAAAATCCCAATTAAAATACAAATAGGTTTAAACAGCCTGCTTATTCTGCTTCTGACCATACCTTACAAGTGAATACTGTAAAAGGCTTTAATTTCGTGGGGCTAAAATTTCAGTACTTACAGGTTAACACACCAGGGTCAGTACTTACATGTTACAGTCCCTGAAACGTTCTACTTTACCATTTTTTCCGTGCGTCACCGTGCGGTCTGCGTCGGGTCACCGGCACAGTTTTGCGGTCAGCGTGCGGTCATCGTTTGCGTCAGCGGTTACCGTGCGGTCAGCGGGATCGGTCACCGTGCGGTCAGCATTCAGGCTTTTTTCTTTGCATTGACATTCGGAACTCACAAAGAGAAAGCGTAGCTACATGTACATTTACAGATGCTGGCCTGTGTTTGTTTAATGCATCTTTTAGGGGTGTTTGTTAATTGCAGGTATATATGTATTCCTTGTGCTCGTAAATCCTGAAAGCCATTACCATGTTACACTCGTAATCCTGGATGTCGTTACAATTGCTAATTAAAAAATACTGTGTTGACAAGGGGTACACCGTCCGTGTTTCTTTAATGCATAGATTTTTAGGGGTGTTGTTAATTGCAGGTATAATGTATTCCTCGTGCCCTAAAAATTTTGAAGTCATGCAATGTACGCGCTGTAATCCTGGATGTCGTTACAGTGCTAATAAAAAAAATATTAGTTTTTTTTTTCTTTTTTGCACATACTGTGCATTTAGAAAAAAAAATAATCTCCATGAGAAATACTTGTACGGTGTGTATATACATTTAGCATACTTTACAGAAATACATGTACAGTATGCTTATAGACTGCATATTTTCATACAACATGTTAGTATCATGTGGTTTGTTTTATTTATATCCATTGATGAATGTATATGTTTTTTCTTACCTATATAATTATTTATGTATTGGATACAATTATTATTTAATTTATTTTTTTAGCTAATGATAGAATATATCTAACCCAAGTGGAAAGAATTCCGAAACATTCCGAATGATTAATTCATATTGCATCAGCGTGCGGTCACCGTCACATTGCGGTCCGGTCGCGGTTAGGGCGGTCACCGCGTCACCAAATTGCAGGTCACCGTAACGGTCACCGTGCGTTCTGCGTGCCGGTCCCCGTGCGTGTGGTAAAGTAGAACGTTTCAGGGACTGTAACACCACTAGGGGTTCAGTACTTAACATTGTTAACACACCAGGGGTCAGTACTTACAGGTTAACACCACCAGGGTCAGTACTTACAGGTTAACACACCAGGGGTCAGACTTACAGGTTAGCACACCAGGGGTCAGTACTTACAGGTTAACACACCAGGGGTCAGTACTTACAGTTAACACACCAGGGGTCAGTACTGTACTTACAGGTTAGCACACCAGGGGTCAGTCCAGTGTCTCCCCCGTGGGTGTTGTCGTACACGAGCTTCCCACCATACCACAGTACCATAGCTATAGAGCCGTACGCCAAAATACCCACTAAACCCTCAAACGCCCCTGTAATACAAGACACGCACTTATAAAACCAGAGAAAGTGAAACTTAATTAAGTCATTTCACTGACAATCATTTACCAATCAAAAGCCATGATATTGAAGTCTGAATCATTCCAAAAGTATCCATATTTTTGCATGACCATGAGGGTAACTTTTGTACCGAATACAGTGCCTGGGGATGAAGCCATTCAGGAGAAGTTTAACAAGTTTCAGCCAATCAAAAGTCAAGGTCACCATACTGAAATTCAGATCACTTTAACAAGGTAATATTATTGCTACTGAGCATGGTGAAAGAGTATGCAGCCATTCTGGAGAAGACTAAAACAGGTAAATTGAGTAAATGGTAACATCACACAGACAGGTCTTAATTGATTTTTGTTTTATTGTCAGTACATGTACATTCTCTTCCTTGTTTTATTCTTTTTTTAATTAAATGCACTTTCAGTAAAAGCATGAACTTGATACCATGATAGTTGTGGGGTCCATTCTGCTTTCGTTTTATAAGAATTGAAACAAATTAGACCTGTCCTAGTGGGACTAATATCCGCCACCGGGCATACACATTTGATATACTGTGGATAATGACAGCAAAACACCTCCCCCATATGGAAAAAATATTCAAAACTTTATTCATAACTTCTATGAATGTTTAAAAAAAATCTTGATCAAAATAGCAAGTACACAACTTCATTACTCAAATAAGATATATACAAAGTCTGTTCATCAGTGTTAAAGATATACCCTGGACAAATCATATCTCTGAGTGGACAGAAAGACAGATGGACAAGGTGATTCCAGTATACCCCTCCACCCAACTGATTAAAAACAGCTCCTTAGATCCGCTCACTTGCATAGCGATGTAAGTGAGACGATCTAAGGTGCTAATTTTAATCAGATTGCCCCTCCACCCAAAATTCATTTGCAGCCCGGGGTATAAATACGAAAACAAATTGCTTTTTTCAACAATTACAAGTAAATTACAAACAAATCCTAATCTTCAAAATAGGAATATTATCCATGCAGAAAATGTAACCATGTTGTCATAACGATGCCTACATGCATACCACATAAGGTAATGGTGTATGTGTTGTAATAAACCCTGATAATTACCATACGCTATGGCTAGTTTTTTCCCTACTTCGTAGCTTTTATCTACTTCGGCACCGTACAGGCTGGAGGCCTTTATTTCTCCGGCAAATGATCTGACAGTTCTTAAGCTGCTAATGTTTTCTTCCGCCAGAGTTCCTGCGTCGGCTAACCGGTCCTGAAATTTCTGTCTCATATTCTTCACAAACTTCCCTGAAAACGTCACATTAATATATCTAAAAACACTGACAGTGAACATACACTTAAGCTAGATCTTGGGTTATCCAAATTATATACACTTCAAGATCAAAATACATGTTCTCAAATATTCATTTACGAATACAAAGCCAGAAATCTGAACAAAATCAGTTTCCAAATACAGAGAGGTGCCTAGATACTCATTGATATGACTTGCCATATTATAATGTATTTACCATATGTACGATGAGATCTATTTCATTGAACACTTATATCATACTACATGTGTATTGTAAATAACATTCTATCTGCAAGAACATTATCTATGTTAAATTTTACAGGATTCACAAAAATTAGTTTTCACCAAAAAACTCCTATATATAGACGACTTAATTCAGCGATAAATAATGATTCATAAAGGTTATGTCTTATGAAATCAATGCGAAAAATCAGGTATCGCAAATTAAAAATTATTTACAATAATCTGTAGGGCCTATTATGTTGTACAGTATTACCATATTGTACTACAAGACCTACCATATTGCACTGATATAATTGAGACAATAGGAACAACAGCTAGCAGCACTCCCGTTAAGGCAGCATTGAGATAAAACATCAGGATCAGGGATCCCACCATCTGTAGAGTGTACCGCACCAACATAGACACGTTCACCTGTTAAACAGGTCAGTATAAACGTGAGATAAAGCTTATATCTGTAACGGTCAGTAAAACGTGAATAAAGCTTATATCTGTGTACCACACCAGTATAGACACGTTCACCTGTAACGGTCAGTAAAACGTGAGATAAAGCTTATATCTGTGTACCACACCAGTATAGACACATTCACATGTAACGTCAGTAAAAACGTGAGATAAGCTTATATCTGTAACGGTCAGTAAAACGTGAGATAAAGCTTATATCTGTGTACCACACCAGTATAGACACATTCACCTGTAACGGTCAGTAAAACGTGAGATAAAGCTTATATCTGTAACGGTCAGGTAAAACGTGAGATAAAGCTTATATCTGTGTACCACACCAGTGTAGACACGTTCACCTGTAACGTGCAGTAAAAACGTGAGATAAAGCTTATATCTGTAACGGTCAGTAAAAGATGAGATAAAGTTTATATCTGTGTACCACACCAGTATAGACACATTCACATGTAACGGTCAGGTAAAAACGTGAGATAAAGCTTATATCTGTAACGGTCAGTAAAACATGAGATAAAGTTTATATCTGTGTACCACACCAGTATAGAATTCACATGCATGTAACGGTCAGTAAAAACGTGAGATAAATCTTATATCTGTGTACCGCACCAACATAGACACATTCACCTACAACAGTCAGTAAAAACGTGAGATAAAGCTTATATCTGTGTACCACACCAGTATAGACACATTCACCTACAACGGTCAACATAAACAGGAGATAAATCTTATATCAAACTAGAAGTACTGCAAGCAAAGCTCAATTAGTGATAACCCATTTGGTTGATTGGCTGTAAACGCAACATTGGTTCATTGGCTGTAAACACAATATTGGTTTATTGGCTGTAAACACAACATTGGTTCACTGGCTGTAAACACAACATTGGTTCACTGGCTGTATGCTCTACACTCACCGTGGCTGCGTTCTGAACGACCTGTGTGTCTGATGCCAGTCGATTACAAAGCTCACCAGTCCTAGGAAAGCAAAAAGTAAGTTTGATTTTGCAATAAGTACGATAAGAACTGTAGAAACATAGCTTATCTAGGAATGTCAAAATCCTTCATTTCAACCAGTTATGCACTAGACACTTTATACTAAAGACCTAATAAAAGTTAACACAACTTTACTATAACAATCATCTAAGTATCTATTTTACAGTCATGATTATATTCAAATTTGGGTATAGGCCAGAATCAGTTTCCAATAAAAGCACATGTAACTACATTATTTTCAAACTAGAAATATTGTGAGCAAAGCCCACTAAGTGATAAACCCCGCCTTCCCCTGTAGGTATAAAATCACTCGGATCAAAGTTTAAAATAGGAGGTGGATAGTGCATCATGTAACAGAATCCCTGAAAGTTTTAAAGAATTCTGTTGATTGGTTTTAGAGGAGTAGCGGATGGGAGGTAGAGACAGATGAATGAACAGACGAACAAATGGACAAATAACAGGATATCTATAAACCCCCCGCTTCACTAGCGAAGGGGTATATAAAAACCAAGTGCTTTTACCTCTCTTCGAAAGAGCATAATGATATACATACAGTGAACTGGTTTGGTTTTCTGTTGCGGTAGACTTTTTCTAGGGAGGGGTCCTAAACTTACCTATTGGTGTCAAAGAAGGCCACCTCTTGCTGGATGATATGTTGAAACAAATGTTTTCTCAGTCTGGCTACCAGCCTCTGTCCTGCTAGAGTGAAAAGCCAGGCCCGGATCACCGCAAATATTGCATAAGCAACGTATATCATCACCAGAATCAACACGGTGTTAGTGAGTTCGTCTAGGAAGAAAGGAGAGGTATCATCCATGAAATGCAAGTGTATATAACTATATATACATGCTGTAAGCTGCAATATAAATACAGTCCCTGAAACGTTCTACTTTACCATTTTTCCGTGCGGTCACTGTGCGGTCACCATGCGTTTAGTCATTTTTCATTCATTGTTCAGCGTGCGGTCACCGTACGTTCTCCATGAGGTCAGCGTGCGGTCGCCGTGCGTTTAGTCATTTTTCATTCATTGTTCAGCGTGCGGTCACCGTGCATTCTCCATGCGGTCACCGTGTGTGTGGTAAAATAGAACGTTTCAGGGACTGTAGCTGTGGCACACATTTACTGACATTTTACATGGGTGATTTACAGTTTCCTTCATTCTTTTTAAATGTCCTAAAATTTGCAAAGCCCAAATATAGATTTTACTTTTCAGTTACAATTTTGTTATTATTTACAAAGCCCAAATACAGATTCGACTTTTCAGTTACAATTTGATCATTATTTACCCATGCTTTTCTGAGCAGCATCTACCACCGCTCCAAAGAAGAGTGGAGCAGCTGTCTGGGCCCCGCTGGAGATAAGGAGCCCCACGGAACCACCTACGAGGATACCCCACTCCTGGTGAAAAAAAAAAAAAAAAAGTCAGAAATAACTGCAACGAATTCAAACACAATATATTTGCTAGCACTCTGTAATATGCCCAGAAATTTTCATATAACTTTCGTTATGTATTTATTAGTTTCATTTGTTGAAGGACTGGGAAGTGAAAGATAAGACGAGGCCCGTTGGCTACAATGCTCATCTGTGTCACATTAACGAACTTTTCACTTTTTATACCATGATAAATCAAATGCCTCAAGATTAGAAAAGCTTGCTAAAACTTAAGAGCTCAAGTTAGCTGAAACTATGACAAGAACTGTATTTGTATGACTTTATAAGAACTCTTGTTTGTTTACACAAGGCTAAAAACCTCATAAATATTATCTAACAAAAAGGAAATTTTACATCAAGATTAAAACAACTACAGACTATAGATAATTAATCTGTACATAAATCCTCTGATNTACATCAAGATTAAAACAACTACAGACTATACATAATGAATCAGTACATATATATCTTCTAACAAACTCACCGGTTTGGCAAGCATCACCAGTCTCTTTATATCCACCTTCTTTTTAATGGGCTTTCCTTCCTCATCCACCCTCTGTCCTTTATCGTTAAACCTGTGCATAATTCTCACTATTTTCAGCCTCTTCATTGCACGACCACTAAATAAACTAAGAAGAAACTCTAAAATACTGAAAGACACTGCAGATATCACTAGGACATTGTAAGTGGCATGCATTTTTTCATATTGTTCATCATTCAAAATACAGTTCAATATCAGTCCTCCTTTCACTGCGGAGAATACGAGAGATCCCAGGAAGATCACTTTCAAAACACCGTGCAACAAAATACACCGAGTGTGCAGGCTTCTGTCGTACGGATTGTCGATCTGTTCGTAGGATTTGTTTTCTAAGATTGGTAACACTGTCACAATTATAACAGTCTTCAGGCCTGCCAGAAGAGCCAAGTCAAACACAGACTCCTTGAAATGGAAATCTATGATGTTGTCCACAAAGTATTTGGAGTGACCACCTGAAATAATAAACAAACTATGACTTAAATTTAAATTAATTTAAATAATTTAAATTTCTCAGCAGTTAGGCAATTGATGAGTATTTTGACAAAAAATATTAAAGAAAACATCCCAGATATAAAATATTTCTGAATGTCAGAAGATTTTAAAGACATTTTCCAAATGTTGACCCTATATTGTGGCCCCAACCTATACTCGGAGGTTATGATTTGAATATACTCAAATCTAGGGAATTGCTTGCATGTAAACATTAATTTCACTAACCATGGCCTTGATATAAGTACCCTTGTAAAACAATTGGAGTCGCATTTTACTTCCAACGGCCACAATTTAAACAAGTCTGCACTAACACACAGGTACTGTTATTGGTAATTGAAACTTACTTACCTGTTAACCACAATAGACAAGACATTATTCCATCAATAATAACAATAGTGATGAAGATGTTTGTATATCGGAAACCGGGCAACGTGTATTTATGTTTTCCGAGTAATGCAGCATCAGATTTCTCATCCTCCATCTCTGTTGCATTGACAGTCACTGTTCCGTTTAATTGGCCATGTTGTCACCTTCTGAAACAAGGATGAAATATTTCAAATAAAACCTAAATAACGCAAGTTTAAAAAATAAATTGTACCTTTCCATGCATTTGTAGCTATAGCCTCTTCACCGTAATACAGTGTTGCAAATCATATGGTCTAGCAGAATTCATTTTGCAAATAAATCTTCCTAATTTAAAACTGAAACGTAGCTATTCTCATATCTCTTCATGTTTCAATATTGTTGATCATACAATGACAACTAAAATAAGACAGCTGTCAGTGCTGAGTATAAACTTCCAATGTTTCCAATGACTTGTACGTTGAATGTTTATGAGTGGTATGAAATACTACTGTCTTGTTTTGTTTTTCATATAACAAAACAATTATTGACTACATTTTTTCGGCAAAATTTATTATGTTAACCCCCTCGGTATTAAAATATTGTCCTCCACTCCGTGTCAAGCAATATTTCATCCCTTGGGGCCTAACACAATCAATGATGTCCTCAACCCCAGTTAATGTATATATTATAGCGAGTGAAGCTCGTGTCGCGAAGCAATGCAATGAGCTCACTCAATGATTACAAATGTCAGTCACATGATTTGCTCTCTATCAGCAGAAATATTATGAGGATGACCAACAATGCGTCCACAAAAATATTGTATTCCCTATTGTATACATTGATCATTAAAGATGGCTGTACAATGCCTGAGCACCCTACTGTATGGCAGTGAGACGTGGAATATGTACGCCCGTCAAGAGAAATGGCTCAATAGAATACCTTCCACCTCAGAAGCCTCCAACGCATACTAAGTATCTCCTTGCAAGACAAGGTGACCAACACTGATGTCCTATCTCGTGCTGGCATCCCCACAATGTACATTCTACTGAGATGACGTCGGCTGCGCTGGCTCGGCCATGTTCGCCGTACGGAGGATGGTCGAATCCCAAAGGATGTCCTCTATGGAGAGCTTATAGAAAGGCAATGAGGTACTGGCCGCCCACAGCTAAGATACATAGATGTGTGCAAGAGAGACGTTAAGGCGCTTGACATCGACACAGAGTCCTGGGAGAACCTTGCAAATGACGGCATCAGCTAGAGAAGCACTGTTCACACACAGCTGCATGCTGACGAAGAGAATTAGCTGACAGCGGTGGCAGAAGAGAGGCGAGCACCGGGTGACCCAGAGAGGAAACAATTAACATCTAACAGACCAGGATCAGTGCACAAAGACTGCCACTCTCACATTGCAGCCACAAAAGGCGCTGCTCAAGCCGAACAGACAATACCTGATAGTGGACGGAGGGTCACCATCCCTGGTCAGCCAGGACCGAAGGAGGCCTAGGTTTTTTTTCCTAAGTTGTCAAAAATTTAATTGTTTACTAATCCCTTAGTATATTTATGCAATAAAACATGTTCAGATCATTCATACTATGTACACAAGTTTGCTCAGATTGTCCCGTGGTCAAGTGACTTAGTCCGTCATCAAATACTTTAAATTTCTTGTGTGAGAAAAAATATACAATCAATTATATCGATGTTATGTATAATATCCACATCATCATAGTGATGCAAACACACTAGATATCATTATTTAGAACAAGAAAAACGCCGAAATAATAGTACGCAATCAAATATGACATAATCAATACACTAATATATTGCTGTGTATATTCCGATATTCCTCATAAGATAGTATAGAAGACTAAATCAGTTCTTACTCTTCTTAAATTTCTTCACTCAATAAATCCTGATAGCTCCAACAGAAAGTAAAACATCATGATCATCCTTTGCGTCTGCTTTACAATGTGGATATCTTAGTGCTTTCCTACCTCAGAATCCGGGTGGTTTCGCGCCGATTACAT
>CAJDSM010003924.1:5368-30181 GCA_903981925.1 Ostrea lurida
CATGAATCACATGCACTATCTAGGTAAGTAATTGGAATTTGTGGTCGTATATCATATATCTTATGTTGTGTTTAATTTCACGCAACGTAATTTTAAAAGTATCTGTCTTGTCTATAAATTAGCATGTAAGTTTGACCTTGACCTGTGACCGATTGTTATAAATATAAAATCTTGAGTTTTGTCGATATCATTAAATTGACATACCAACAAGAAAATATTTGAAATGGGTAATTGCATTGGATCTGTAATTGCTTGTTAATTCCTCTTAAAGAGATACATGTATCTTTAATTATTTGAATTTATGTCAATTTGGCGTTCCGTAGATTCAAATGTAACACATTTTGATCCTTCCCGGTTGCTGCAAGTAAAATATAAATTCAGCTATGTATCACAGAGAGTTGTACATAATGACATTACGAAGTTATTCTAGTATAGGGGAAAACATCTTTGGATGAGTGGGCATTCCAACCTGGGACCCCTGCATTACTAGTTAGATGACTTAACCACTGAGTTAAAAAGGCCGATATACACGTGCGAAGTAAAGAAATATTACCACAATATAAACTTTTAACATGATTTAACAATAACTCTTCATATCGAGGAGATTAAAAAAATGGCCGTAATGAATGGCGTCTTNTTCTTCATATCGAGGAGATTAAAAAAATAGATTTAAAAAAATGGCCGTAATGAATGGCGTCTTTCCTTTTTATTGCAGGTCGTGAGCAATATATGGAAGTCCTACGGAATGGAGTATCGGTCGCCTCCATTACTAATGAGTCCACCTACAGCTACGACAGACCAATATCTTTCTCGTATGTATATTGAAGATGTTTCAAGTTTGTTAGAATAAATGATCATGCCATATTCCAAGGGGAAATAGGTAAGAAATAAAGAAAAAAAGTGGGTTGAAGTGTTTAAAAATCGCCTTACCATGAAAGCAGAAAAGCCGAAACTTGTATAATGAAGACATACCATGGTCTCGTGGGGACCACATTGGTTGTTCAATGATATTGAAAAATCTTCTTTTCTTTCAAGACGTATTCTTGAAGTAGAGTTTTAGATTTGTTCGCTATATGATCTTCAAATCTTACCATTAAATATATATGAAGAAAATCTTTACACATCGACCCCCCCCCCCTCAAATAAATCAGATTGTCAAAATGATATACTTGTAAGGTAGTTTCAGTTGTGTTTACACCATGATTCACACTATGACCGCTGGGACCTGAAAGGGGTGATAATAGGATTCAATTAAAAACCTTTAAAATGTACCAGAGCTCTGAAGACGTATTGTTTAACTAACGTACAAACAGCTTTATGTACCATAGGCAAATTTATTTGTTACCTGCCTCTTGTTGCTCAGGTGAGCGATGTGGCCTGTGAGTTTTGTATACAGGTATCAGCTTAGCGTAAAATTCATACCAATGACTTACTGCCAAAAGATATTTATCTCTTGAACTTTGAATCGCTATTTATTTTACCCCTGTTGTGCAGATTATGCATTGAGCCGAGCATTATGAAGCTGTATACTGATCATTTACAGTTCCAGCATATGTTTCGATGCAAGCCATGCTTTTAGCAGAGTTTTGACATGAGATGGTGTTTTTACGTTGTCAATCTTCCAGAAAGCTTTTAAAATTGTATGTGTACAGTAGATTTTTCTTTTCAATGCACATAATCGATAAAAAAAAATGTTGTTTGTCTAAAGCCGCGCTCTATGTTCTCTGAAATACGTTTACACAAAATTTATTGAAGATGATTATTTCATGAAAAAGATTTGGCCTTTCTTTAGTTTTGTAGGGATCAGGAAAGACAATTATCACAGATACGAGAAATCATCATTACCTACCTAAAAATGTTGAGCTGATTTTAATACAGCGCCANAAACTTTGAAATCATGAGTTTTGTAGGGATCAGGAAAAACAATTATCATAGATACGAGAAATCATCATTACCTACCTGAAAATGTTGAGCTGATTTTAATACAGCGCCACTTGTCGAAGACTAAAACATCGCCCGCTAGTCTTGTGTGCAAAATATAAACATTTACTCAAAATACAAACCCTACAATATTTTTCGTTTGGTCTATAAAGATTTTGTATACATTGGTTTGTTAAGTTTTTGCATACATGGAAATTACAACCCAAAAATACTGTAATAAATTTTGAATTCGGTGAATAATAAGGTTGCTAGTAGTAACAAGAATATCAGTAAAACTGATGGATGCTCCATGAAATGCAACTAACCAGTGAGATACTTCATATGACGAATTACTTGCACAATGAAATGAATGGTTTTAAATATGTTAAATGATCTTGACCTTTACATAATGACCTTGAGTAACCTTTGTTTGAAAGTGATTTGTCTATTACTTATTTGTGCGATATGATCAATACCTGAGGAAATGAGAAACCTTTTTTGATTTGAGAAATATGAGCTTGAATGGATGGCTCACGGTGGGTGTGACCGGTCAGCAGGGGATGCTTACTCCTCCTAGGCACCTGATCTCACCTCTGGTGTGTCCAGGGGTCCGTGTTTGCTCAACTCTTGTTTTTTGTATTCTATTTGGGACTTACATGTACGAGATTAATCACTGTTCGTTATTTTTGCCTTTACATTTAGATGTGAACTGTTCTAGTTAAGTCAATTTGATGGTACATGTAGTAGTTTTCTTAACTTGGTTAACCGTGGACGCTTCCAAAAGACTACACCGCATCCAGTTGATAATAGTAACAATACTGTTTTATCAAATATTATAGGTTACCCAATACCATACAGATTCAACCTGGCGATGAAATAAAAACCACGTGTGTATTTAAAGCCACAAATAAAAGGAAGACCACCTTTATGGGCCGTGGAACAAATGAGGAAATGTGCTTTGGGTTTTTGGAGGTCTATCCCAGCGATAACCTCGGTTCTCGAGCGTGTACGAACTGGCGCAGTCTGTCTATGACGAGACTCTACAGCAGAAAGGACCCATACCCATATGCCTGCAAAGCCGGCGACTTCCTCAACGTAACCCATCCACAAACCGCTCCTTTGTTTCAAAAACTGAAAGAACATTGTCAGCCATTATCGATATGTTTAGAGGAATGCAAAGAAGTCGTCAAAGAAGTACGGAAACACCCCTGTATGGAGGGTGACATGGGAGAATATACGAGGAACGTTGCGGCGAGGAGATTCGGTGGGGTCGACATTCCTCTGTTTATGTCCATGATTCAGTCTTGTGATCTCGATTTATTGGAAGAGAAATTACTGATTCAGATGGTCAACGATAGCGGGAACAGTGCCAGCAGTATTTTTCAAATGAGATATTATGAGTTGATTTCATTATTTCTGTTTGTTTCATATATGCTTTTATTTTAGTTGAATTATCAGCTCTAGCGTTATCTAGCCTTACGTTCAACATTACACAAATTTTAGCGAATGTAGAATTAGATGATAGTATACCGTTGAATTAAACATGTCCAAAGAATGTCACTTATTGAAGAAATGGGTTTTACCATTCAATAGACTTTAGTCTTAATACAATGTCAGTAATAGCACATCATGCAAAGTTGTCATTATAGCACAGTTCAAAGTTCAACAACAGGGACCACGTGTAATAAATCATATATTGTATCAATGCGCTCAGTCAGGAAAGTCGTACGTAGATAGGGATTATTAACCATAATTGTATGTAACGTTGGTGTACTTAAAATTATGTAGCTGTCTCAAATTTCTGTGAATGTGGTTCCTAGATAATTTCACATTCGACGAATTTCTGATCCATACAGGCTGGTTTGTCGTGACGCAATTTTTTTTTNTATATGTAGAGCTATTCCTAGAATTGATGCATATGAAGAATAATTTGCTTACTAATCCCCAACCGACATGACGGACAAGGTCGAAGGGGACTTTAAGTTGGCACTCCGTCNGTTATGATGTCCTTAATATGGATTTTTGCACAGTGTGTTGATATTCATATGGATTTTTGCACGGCATACTATATCGTCACCCATATCGTGCCATGCAGATTCTGCATATTCACTACCAAGTATATGATAAATGTTTAATTACAGTAAAAAAAATTTCACCGAGGTATTGCTGTTGGACTTTGATNTTGAATTTCGTTTTGGTTCGTTGATTTTTTCACCAAGGTATTGCTGTTGGACTTTGAAAAATAGCGTGAATTCAATTTTCCGTACTTTTGTTTTCTTTGGTCTTCCACATCATTTGATATTTGTACATTGATTTAATACATATATGTACAAACTGAATTGCATTCGTATCATTTTATTATCTAATTCTTCATCCATTAAGTGCTCACACCTCAGCAGTTAGAGATAAGATGCTGCGCGTGCCCTTACTTTCTACATGTACTTTCTCAAACAAAGGCTTCTTCAAACAACGTTTGATGCTAACCGATGGACCGCTTCAAAATGTTTCAGTCAACCCAAGAGACCACGTCAAAGAGGAGATGAATTCCATTTATATGTGGCAACTTTCAAAGGACCTTAGATGCTCGCCCACATTACCATTTCCTATTAATATGTTTACGTTGTAACCATTGAGAAATGAATCCCCTTAGCATCGTGCAACACGATTCTAAGACATTTTGCTTTCCATTACAAGTAAGTGATGTATTTTTAAAACAAATTCCGAAAAAACGTCAATTACCTTTCAATTATATTCTTTATTTAGATTTTTAAGAGTCTGAAACTGATGGGATGGATGTACATGTATATGTTTCGTGATGTTATTACTATAGGTGGTTATATTAGTATTCGATGTTAACTNTATGCAATAATCAGACGTCTCATGATGTCTATTACATGTATATATACCTGATGCAGCACGGCTACAATGCCCATAACTATAGGTTTGTTATTATACCCTGGAGCATTAAAGGCGCTGGTAGATAAAAACCCAACATACGGGTAAGAGATCACTTCCTTCAGATATTACACTTAAAGCAATTTGAAACATGACTTAAAATGAACTAAAAATTTCAAAGCAAAATATTTTAAAACAGACTTCCTCTAAAAGCTTGAAGACGAATCAAAGAAGCTTCGAGATATTTTGAAATGATTTCAGCAATTGAAAATTGAAAATTTTCAAATTTTAACGTATTTAATTACATTCTTCAAAATATGTTAATACAGTGCACACGTTATCTATGTAACTGTAAGTGAACACATTATGATTGATTAGTATAAAAGCACTACACAGGTAAGTGTCTAGCAACAGGTATCCATAACGACGCCTTGAAATACAATAATTGACATGAAAGACTCAGTGGAACCTGGACCGGTAGCTGTATATCAACATCGCCAGGTGTATCTGATCATAAGCTCTTCATCCGACATGAGTATCACTGCTGAAATGCCATCATTGATTGATTTTCACCTCCATATATTTCCAATTAATGATTTTCATAACCTGGAACTGTGATTCATATGTACGTACGATCGTCATTGTCAACAAGGAGTGCGTTTTGTGGTGATTAGAGTCTTCGGTAACAGTAAGGCGTTGTTTTCTCGATAATTATTTTATTTTCTCTTTAGAACAAAATTTTCATTCAAGTTTTTATGCTATTTTCATTTATGCTTTAAAAAGTCGAAGTGAAGTTCACACGTGCACGACACCTATGTGTATATTAATGCAGTTAAGGTAGGTCGCTACATCGTCATAATGGCCGACTTCCTTTTGAAACATGGATGAAAATTCAACATCAGGGTTATATGTCAATTCATTTCGAATTTAAATGCCTAACTGAGTAGCTCAGTAGGTAAGCACTTTGCCTATTTACATGTAACTGTAGATCGCGGGTTCGAATCCATTAGGGGTTTTATTTTATTTTTTTTTCAAATCACTTTCTACTAAAAACTGCATTTTTTGACGAAATAGAGTGAATTTGATTTTTTTTCAAAATATTGTTTAACATATCCTCTACTTTTCATCCACATCAAATTTCTCTGGTGTAGCATTCCACCTTAAATTGAACTCTATATATTGTTCTTATTTGATAATGTTATGTGTCGCACTGCTTCAGGAAAACCCCTACATTTTTTCCCTTCTATATTAGAGTACCGGTAGTACACAGCATCAGTGAAAATGACCAACTTCAGATATTTATTCTAAGACATATCTTGTTAATATCGTTCATGGTTTTCTTTATGTAAGTATTTTGACTAATGATTGTGCTATATTCATGGTTTATGAACTGAACATAGGGAAATATCTCCGCCCGAGGTCCTTGCGCGGTAAAACGGACCGACCTTTCGAGGTCCTCTTCTGAGCAAAGACCGAGGGCTGTCGTACTTCCCGTTATTCAAGAGATAGATCTAGCCTCTTTATCTAATTTTTGTTCAGTTGGGTATTTTTACATTCATATGACTAAAGTAATCGGATAAATTGATTGAATTATTGTATATTGTTTAATGAGAATTTTTCACTCATATGGAGTCGTCACCATTACCGGTGAAAGGCTGCAAATTTAGACCTGTGCTTGGTGCTTATCGCTTTTGAGCAGGGAGGGGTCTTCATTCGTGCCACGCCTGCTGTTTAATACGGGTCCTCGGTTTTTTTTTCCGGTTTCATCGGATGACAAAACCCATTTAGTTGTTTCTTGCGACAAGCAAGGGCAGGACACATTCTAACCCGGATCCCACGGGATATTAGATGGATACATAACGTAGTTTGATTGTATACGTCAACTGTACTTAGTACTCTAAACGTTTTGGGGGTTTTGCTTGTGGGTTTCTTTTATAGATTTTTCCAGTTGATACAGTTGATACTGGCAGATCTGCTATGATAATAAATTCGTAATATTATGTTCTAGATTGTCAACAAACGATGTGTCAATGACCACTTGTGGAGGCTTTCGTCACATGATGGTAAATACAAGATGGCCGCTGACTTGATGGTGAATACAAGATGGCCGCTGACCCAACAGCAGTGTATAAATCAGCGGTGCAAAATATCATCACTGGTAAACTGCAGGATGTTCCGGAAATCCCTCGGCAAACTGTGAAAATATATGTCTGTTCGAATTACTCAGGTGGGAAACATACATCACACATATACTCAGTCCTTAACTTTAATGTTTTGTGAATTTTTGTTCTGATGATCATGAAAATTTTCATGCTACTTTGGGACATGTGAGATTGATCACTGTTCGTTATCTNCGGAAAATTTTCATGCTACTTTGGGACATGCGAGATTGATCACTGTTCGTTATCTTTTGCCTTTTCATTTATTTGATCACGATTTTATTTTCCAAATAGACGAGGCCTATATTTTTCACAATGCGCAGTGCGAATGATAGGGGCACCGTGCACGTTTCATTCGGTAAACGTAGAAATCACGACTATGGAATTCTTTTTTCCTTCTTGCCTGTGTTTAGTTGGTCGTCTTTAGCTTAAAATCGGTATTTTTCAGCATAATTTGATATCAATATTTTCGATGGACATTGAAAAGCAGAATTGTGAAATACCTATATGTAGAAACAATTTCAACAAATGCACTTTAAATTGTGATACTTTCATAGCTTTGGAAAGGAAAATTCCTAAAATACTCAGGATGAATTTGCAGTATCTATTCACCTGCCCCACGTTAAATAATGACAAGTTTAAGATTACACTGGAGTAGGGATTTGGTCATAAAGTTTACAGGCCTAAATATTGCATATTATATAAGGAAAAATAATCTTGCAAATACGGTTTCATTATATTCTAATACGTGTCTTTGGAGTAAGTTTTTGTGAAATATTTTTTCTGACTTTTAATGATAAACGAGACGATTTCAACGTCTCCATCGACAACTTCCCATATTTATGTAGCAACATTCCATCATCACCTGCATATGGTGTGTGTGTCTCAACTTTAATTATTCAACACACAAGAGCTTGTTCTGTGTATGATCAGTCTTTGAATCGAGGCAAGCAACTTACTAGCACGTTTTTGTTGCAGGAGTTTTAACAGGTAGCATTTTGCTAACTCTATGGTCGTCACAACGATCTAGTTTGCCAGTATGGCCTATCGTCTGACGTGTTTCATAGTAATTAATTGTTAAGTTGTTCTTTATACATCGATTTTGACTACGGACCACTCCATTTGCCTGATCAAGACGATGGGGCTCATGACGGGTGTGACCAGTCGACAGGGTATGTTAAGTCCTCCTAAGCACCTGATCCCACCTGTATCCAGGGGTCCGTGTTTGCCCAACTCTTGTTTTGTTTTCTTATTCTTTGGACTTACGGAGAATTGATCACTGTTCGTTATATTTCGCCTTTTCATGAATACAACTCAAGTTCATAAATTAATTTCATCGTGTCATTCTGTTTCCAGTTGTCTGTATTTTTGTTTTTTTTTTGGGGGGGGTTTGGGATGGGTACGAGAAAGCTCATTATAATGTAAACAATCAGCTATAAACGTTAAGAAAAAGATGCTAGATACTCGCTTCTCCAAACCGGTATATATCAATTTTAGTTATAATATATATATTTTAATTTTATAAAAAAGAAAAAAAAAATTTAAAAAGCAGTTCTCAAAGGGCATTTTAATTGCGTTCATCAGACATATAATAAGCAATCCTAAAACGCAGAATAATATAGATTAAACATTCTTTTTGCAGAATTTATCGAAGTGTAAGACTCTGGCACATTTTACTCACAAAACTGAATAGAAAGTCTAGCACTTTTATGTTAATGTTCGATAAATTCGCAAAAGAATGTTTAATTCTTATAATTCCAATTGTTCACTGTAATAATAATTTTCAAAAAATTGAATAGGTTCCATGCGTTACATTGTTTGTTCTTCATACGCGTATTGTTACGTCACGTTTTCGATTTATTAAGGAATTGAAAGCTAATTTTTACCATGTTATACGATATAAATCTAAACTGGTGCAGTTACGCTTTTATAACCGCGAGGCGGACGAATTTTGCCCGTAGCAACAAAGTGGAACATTAAGGGGGTTCGCTTCCTGATTTAGAGTAATGTCAATTTTTTAGGAAGTGTATTTGTGTGATTTCTACATTGAAGGAGGAATTGGAAAATAAAAAGAAAACTGGAATAAATGAATGCTATGTTAATTGAGCTTACAAGTGTTTTAAACATTGACTTTTTGCACTTTAAAATTTAATGAAGATTTATTCATTTAAACTTGATGTCTGTTCCTGTAAACAACATCATAAACAATACAAATCAATCATTAACATGGAATAGACAATAATCAATGTCTTCTTTACAGTACAGATATAAAAAAAAGTTTAATACATATAATGGAAATAACATAATGACCTTTTTGCACTTGATTTATCGGAAAAACTTCATATTAATCGAATTTCAAAGTGTTAAAAAGACATATGGGGAGTAATGTCAATTTTTTAAAATTTCACGTAATTTTCAAAGTCTTGTTTAAAATATAAAATGGAAGTGAAAAAAAGTGGGGGGTAAGGGTCGATTTTTTAAGTTATTGACCAAAAATATTGAATTTTTAACACAGATTTTCATGTTAAATTAATTTCGACTTTTTTTAAGATCGTGTTCTGTCTTGGGGAAAATACATTCAACCAAATAATAAATTACTGTTTTACCTAGTTCCAAGTCTCAGGTACTTGTATCATTAAATTTTAAAACTGAAATATCCTTTAAGTGGCATAACAAATAGAAGTTTATTGGATGAAGAATAGGAAAACAGATTAAAATCATGCAGATTTTGAACTTTTCGATTAATCAACCTCCGCCACAAAATATAGTCCTACCAAACCCTTTCAAAATTTGAATTTGCACAAAAAATTTTATCAACTTGAATAAGGTAGTAATAGATGTGGTAATATTCTACACCAATGGGATTAGATTGAACCGAGGTTAAAATATTTAGAATAGCATCCTGCGCGGAGTTTTGCTGCACAAAGTGCGGACTATCTTAATCGTCAAATGCTATTGTGAGTCATTCCAGAACGTCAGCAAAGAGCAAGTTAGATTTATTCCAAAATAATGTGATGTTGCGCAATCGTGTTTCAGCAATCAATTGCTTGTAACAGTAAAATTAAAATTATTGATGGTGTAAATTCTCGTTCGATTTAATTATTATCCATCAAAACAAATCGTTAAATAAAGGACATTGGAATTTTATACTTTAAAAATCGAAACGTTGATTTTTTGCATGTTACAGTGTAATAACCGACGGGCACAACCCCTCCTCCGATTAAGGTGGGGGGGGGGGTGCAAAAAGAAGGTCATATAAACCATAGATATAATTATTAAATATTGAAAACATTTTTAATGGTTTTCATAGAAGAAACTAAATGAATAGCGATGTGAATTGGGATGTGTTGAAATACAGAACGTGATTATGATATTAGAAACAATTTCGGTTACATGCAGACGTTACAAAACTAAATTGATTTCTGTGATGACTTGTTCTGGGCCTTCTCTGCCACTCAATGTGTATTGCAGCAGATCAATAATGGAGACAATATGATACACTTCATCTCCTATTAATTACACTTTCCTCTTTGAATAGATTCATTAATTTAGTTACTGATCCCTTTTCCTCGATAAACTATTATAAATTGTAAAGGATTCTTGGTTAACTATGGTTAATGGCACCTTAAGCATTTTCTTATCATCCGTTTATTTTATCAGTTTGGATTTCAATACATATATATTGGCATCTGATCGATAATGGATACTGATGACAACGGCTTTTTTTTTCTTTTCTTATTTTTTGTGGGAAAAGATACAATTAATTACACTCTCTATAAAAACAACGTACTACAGGAATATGTTTCATAGAAGGACGCCATTGCCAGAGGCCGAAAAAGGTTGAAAGCAATGCACACAAAGTTAGCATAGACCTCTTAGGGACATTAAATGGACGTTGACGACTGATAATGGAAGTACATTTTGTAATTCATAATCTACTAGTGTAATAACTACGGGGCCGTTCAAAAAATACGTAGACTTTTGTCATAACTATTTTATTTAAACGTCATAGTATAACCAAATTTGTAGAAATGTTTAAGCCATAAATGCAACTAATTAATGAAAAATTTCAATATATTCCGGTATATTTTAAAGTTAATCAGTTTTAAAAGTTGAAAATGGGTCACGGAGCACGGCGGAATTTGGTAACCATACAAAAATAATACCACTATATTAATGTTTAAAGTCATATCTTTGACAAATTGCACTAAAACGAAAAAAAACAGATACTTTAAATCAAGAATTGTTACCTCATTTCACAATTAAATTTTGACGCAATATATTGCTTCGTTGAACGGAAATCGCTCATATAGGTGAGGTTAGTCCTCGTTAAAAAATGCATAGGAAGTTGACGTCGCATGACGTTACGAGCAGCGAATAGAGAAAGAATTTTTGTTGTCGCAAGAAAACCCCGATACAAACTTTATTATGCTAGACAAGAAGAAAATACGTTAAAAGACAGGCCTGCATTTCTTTATAAATTGACCATAGAGGTTTTTGAGAGGGTAAAAACTCTGTATAGAATTATTGGCAACCTAGGAGAGAGCGAATTATAGTAAAATTCACGTTGAAAGAGCTTCATAACCTCTCATTGTTTTTCTATTGTAATTAAAGCAGAGTAACAAGGTAGAAAGATTGAAAGGTCCGACGAACTTTAACTTATACTATTTGAACAATTTTTAACCAAACTAAATGTTCAAGTACTATAGACATGTTTTTTATGAGTTGGTAAGGCGCTACAACTTCGAATGAGATGTATGAAAGATCTATTTTGAGAAACTGTGAAACACTTATCGTGACGTTATGGTTTTAACGTTATCGTTGCTCCGTGATGACAAACAATGCTTGTTTTAAAGTTTAAAACACCATTTCCATCTAATAAAATGCGATGAAAATTCATACATTAATAGAATATATGTTTAAACATAGAATAATGTGTTGACTTTAAATTTTTACAAATAATTTGGAAAAGAGAGGCATTTTCTACGTATCGTATTTTTTGAATGGCCCTCGTATTTACTGCAGCTCTTGGCAACACGCGTACATGTCAAATTTCTGTACTTAAGTCATTTGTATCGTTCCTCCATAACTGGAAAATGGGTCGAAAAACAACTTCAAAAGACATTTAAAAAAAAAAAGGAATATGTAAATTATAAAAACGCAGGAAATAAAAACACCAATATAGAAGTTTGATTGATATTGTTTAACGTCCCACTCGAGAATTGTTCACTCAAATGGAGAGGTCACTATTACCGGTGAGGGGCTGCAAAATTTAGGCCTATGCTCGGTGCAAAATATTCTCAACGGGACGGAAAACAAACGAACAAATTATCAATCAATGTAATATATCTATTGTATCCGGAGTTTCACAGGTCTACACGCTAATTTGTTTTTGCAGATTTTAAAGTAGAAAGGACAGCTCTTTTAAAAGACACATTCCCCACACTTCAGCACCACTGTCTAAAGTACGGCATAGACCTACACTGGGTAGATGTTCATCATGGCTGCCAAATCGACCACGCCAAGGACACACACAGTTTCCAACGCCATCTGGCGACAATGGAAGAATGCCACAGGAAGTCATCGGGTCCATTCTTCATTGTATGTATGAGAGAGAGAGAGAGAGAGAGAGAGAGAGAGAGAGAGAGAGAGAGAGAGAGAGAGAGAGAGAGAGAGAGATCACGATATTCGACAATGCCATTTTTCAGGACCTCGCATCAGTATTACACTACTGGAAAAAAAATGTTGCTCCCCCATCTCTCTCTCCATTTATGCACAAAGTATTTAGTAACTGACTTTGTAAGCTATTAACAACGATTTTTACAGCGCAAAATTTTATTCTGATACGAACATATGCACAACATTTATTTTAAGGAATTTAAAATTTTATCATGAACTATTTGATGTTACAAGATTGCTGTATAAGATACATACATGTGCTGACAAGTGTACATTATCACTGGAAATTGTGGACCACGCATCAAAGGAAACTGGGTCAAACATTCCTCCTTAAAGAGACATGCACTGCAGCTCATTTTGCGCAAAAACCATAGTGACAATTTTCCCAGAGCTTTTTCAGTTTTTGTTGAATGTATGATCTTTGCGAAAATTACACATTTATAAAGTTAAAAATTGATGTTTAAACGCAAAAACTAATACTATGATATAAGTTTCTACATAACACGCCTGCTGTCATTCTAAATCACGTGATGTAAAATGTCTGTCATCTTGAAGAAACATTTGAATTCCGGATGATTTTTATAGCGCCGATGAGAGCTAATTGATGTATTCAAATTGTTCAAAATAGTTGGAATCGTTAATATTTTTATCCTTTTATGGAAATGTATTATAAAATGCACTTGATGAAAATAGGAAAAATGAGCTGTAGTGTCTCTTTAAATGTCGTCAATGACGCAGTTTTTGTTTACAATTGTCGCACATGGGATTAGAAAACTCAAATTACATGTACATCCCTATTGGGGCTTTTCATGAAGTACCTGTATATGTACTGCCACTGTGAAAGCACTGAGATGATGCTATTAATTATTTATAGGTTTAGATATTGATAAAGGGGTGATGTCTTTCAAGCCACTTACAGTAGCAGTATAAAATACTATGGGAATCGGGTCAGTATTTGGTTTATAGGCGTTTAAATATGGAATTTTCGATTAGTCCTCTGTGAAAGCAATAACAGTATGAAAATAATAGTCGGACTTTTACTATTAAGGTAGATCTCTACATCGTCATAATGGCTGACTTCCGTTTGAAACATGGATGCTTCATATACCTATAGTATGGTGCAAAGTGGTTTAAAGAATGAAATCTTAAATCCAGTTTCAATACAAGAATTTGATATATTTATCTATGACGGCTGAACGTCATGCAAGGTGAAAATACAATGGAGAAAAGGGTTTCTGTCATTAACATTTTACAGCAGACATGTACCTCAGAAGGTGACATTGATTCATATCCTTGCATGCTGAGTATTCATGATTGATCACATTGATAAACGACATGAATCAGAAGCACAAATGGGTATAGGTATACATGGATACATATATGGTATACCATTTTAAAAAGTAACTTAGTTGACTTTGATAGGTTTAGAAATACTATCACCCTCTGACAGATATCAATACTACCACATCTTCCAGCGTGATGGAGCGTAGCAACGGACAACATTATACTGTTGACTGCGCGGAATTCATGCGTATACGTTCACCAGTTTTTACCACCTGTAATAGTTTAATATGATAATTATAATATTGCATGCAAGAGAGGATGATATTGGAAATTGTCACCACTCGAAAAACGTCCACTTCAGCTTCGCCTCGGTTGACAGTGTTTTTTTCGGGTTGATAAATTTTAATGTTATCTTCACTCGCATGCAATATTTATATATTACCGCAATATTTCTCTTTTGTCATATAGAGCACAAATATTGAAAACCCCAAAATGATATCGGATAATATTATCTTCTATTTCTAGTGTCTCTTGGGGTCTAGGTATGGGGAATGTCCCCTGCCAAGTTTTCTAGATGAAGCTGAATTTACACATATCCGAAATGAAGCATTTGAAGGTGGCAAAGGTAAATGTTATGTTATGTTAATTTCTCAGAACGTTTAAATGTGTATATTGTATGGTGATGTTTGCAATGTAATGACTATTCCTCATAAATACAAGATAATGCTTACAGATATCCGCCTGCTAGATGAATGGTACATAAAGGATGAATATTCTGTACCAGCTTTGTATAAATTGAAACCTCTACAAGATGTTTATAAAAATATACAATTCAGGTAATATACCAGTACATGTATAATATATGTATATAATGAGTATAACACGAACACGAATGACTCTTTTGCTACAAGTTGTAAAAGATTTTTTTTCCACAGATGATGCAGTAATTACTGAATGATCAAACTACAGTAATTTAACATGTTGAATTCTAATAAATGAAACATTTCATTCAATACGGAAAGGGATCGGAGCGCAAGTTAAACGTTTCACTTCTAAAACACCTTCCACATATTCTTAAAGTAAACTTACAGTGCAGATATAATATATGCGGCATGCTGGTTTCATTGATATGTACTTCAGAGGTATAATAATATGTAATTTGATCCTCGATATACGATTGTCAAAAGATACAAATTTAAATTGTTATCGTTGTCTTTCATTAATGGTTACCACAGGGAACAACAGCAGAACGTTGACGAGTGGACCGCCACGTATGCTTGCCTCTTGGATATCATCCAATATGGCGCCAAAATAGCCCACGACGAGGGAAATATCAATCAGGTCCACCTTCAGAAGCAGGAGCGGTTCTTCACCTCAGGTAGAAGCAGTAATAAGTGAAGTGATAATGACAGAAAATCGTGAAATTCTAGAGTTCGATATTCATGAGAAGGCCGTATCTTGTTTTCTTTTGATCACAGGAAATGTTTGCTAAATGAGTTTATCACGAATCGTAATGCTTATAGTTATCTTATCACAAGAGAATTAATCTTACATTAAATTTTACTTGTAACATGCAATTTGATTGGTTTTGGCTTTATCAACATTTATTAAAACAGTCCTTTAGTCCTGCTATATGACGTTTATTTGATCAAGATAAAGGGCTCACAGCGGGTTTGACTGGTCGAGAGGGGATGCTTACTCCTCCTAGGCACCCGATTCCACTTCTTGTATATCCAGGGGTCCGTGTTTGCCAAGCTCTCAACTTATATATATACACCATTTGAGACTAATTAAGCTTTTCATATGTAATTTGCTACAGCAACTTTCTTAAAAATTAGAAAAGCGATTTTTTTTTAAATCCAGCTTTTGAACAAGAAGTTACACAGGCTTTGAAACTGGGCTGTAAAGAAGGAGTATTCATTTTTAGAAATATAGAAGGTGAGATTTAGTGGATGACTTTGATCTGCTTCTATTTATAACCATTGTTTGAACTAATCATGTTAAATTAGATCTTCAATTACTTCGTTGTTTGCACTAAACACCACAAAGATGTAATTTCACTTTCTTTAAAAGGTTTGGCATTAGCCAATGAAAAAGATAATCAGGTCTCTTTCACTGATGTTGGTTTGACCGGAATTCTCGATAAGGACAAACAAGAAAGATTGAGCAATTTGAAATGTGAGGTGGATTCAAAGAATACAGGATCAAATAAATTCACATTCAGTATACCATATGATACCAATGGTATATCTAAAGACAATTCTGAACATGTTACATATCTTGAAAACATGACAGCAGCAGTGGCAATGAGATTAAGAGATTTGTTTCTTGAAAATGAAAGGCAAAAACTCCATTTTCCATCAACGAAAAAAGGTGAACTTTGTCTCGAAACACTGATACACCTGCACCATTGTAAAGATTTAATGAAGGTCTATCATGGAGGTGGATTGGAATTTGTGTTATCCAAGATTCAGTTATTGCTTATGAATGGGGCAAAACATGACCATCACCTTATCATCGTGAAAGGAGATCCTGGATCAGGAAAGTCCCATTTCCTTTCCAAAGTGTGTTTTCGTGCCAGGGAGCTATTTGGCAAAGACATGATACTCATACCAAGATTTATAGGAATAACCCCGAAGTCAAAGGATAAGCAACAAATTTTGAGGGACATTTGTGTTCAGCTAAATTTTGTTCTGCAGCAGAACATATGTCTCGAGGAATATGACGGCTCTCATTTAACAAACTACTTTTATGGTCTTGCCAATCGTATTTCCAAAGGTCAACGTCATCTTGTAATTGTTTTAGATGGTGTCGATAATTTGGAGATCCCGGTTAATGGAGAGAATCAAAATATGATCGACTGGTTTTCAGTTAAACTACCTCCTAAGGTTCACCTTATCATTTCATACAAACCAGGAAAAACACATTTCTTCCAGAAACTCGAAGTCAAAACAAATAATGTTCTGGATAGCATGGTGATATTCCCGGGATGGACAAATGATCGAATACGTGACGCACTGACCGTTACTCTATCAAAGCATAAAAGGGTTATGGCCAAAAACAAAGAAAAACTTTTCATTAAACATCTTCTCAAAGCTTCACCATTTGTTATCCAGAATGCCCTTGAGCTGTTAAAAGACTGGCATGTGAATTGCAATTTTATAAACAATCACTTTCCTATTTCAAATGAGGAATTTGTACATAGACACTTAGATCAGTTGGAGTTTAAATTCGGGACGGTGGTTGTAGAGGCTCTCTGTCGTTATATCACGTTATCAAACTTTGGTTTAAGTGAAACAGAAGTCTTAGATATTCTATCTTGCAACAACGACGTGACAGTTACCATTTTAAGATATACTGATTCTGAAGTCTTCCGATTTCCTTGGTTCGTTTGGATTTGCTTCAAAACTGAAATAGGTATGTATCACCATACGATGCTCCAAAATCTGTATCACATTTATTTTTTTTTTTTTTTTAGCAAAATGGCAGTGTGATGAATCATTTTATGCACCAAGAAGAATGGCATACAGTTTTAAGTTTCTTTATAGGTTTACTACTGACTGAACGTTTCATACACAGAAAGGTTGTACTGTGCTGGTCTCACGACTTTATAGAAGATATCATTCGGAGGAGATATATGGCAAATGTGGATGTCATCTGTAACATCCACTCTGATTTGACGGAACTGTTTTTGGAGACTTGGATAGAAGGGAAGCAGGTACCTCTACAGGGAAATACACTGATTGAAGATCTTCAGAGATTCGTCTGCCATCAGCCTCTTCTGTATAGCGAGACCAAGTATAACAACAGAAGGATAAGCGAACTTTGGATACACTTACTTCAATTAGGTAACCATTTCCCTTTCCTTTATGCATATCATCGTTATAATGAGTTCTTTTCAATTAATTGTCAGTTTTTATTTACGGTGTATTTGATGTAAAACGGCTCTTTGAATCACTTAACGTTACCGTGCAAGTCACAGAAGTCTTTAGAAATTTACTTCTGACATCGTGCGACGTTTTTCAAATCCTTATAAATGTATTTCCTCTGTTGAATGTAAAAACTCAAGACAGTTAGTTATAATACGATATTATTGCCATGTAATTCGAGATAAAGAATCTAGTAGAAAAACTTAATTTCTCTTTCACAAAGAAAGCTGTCCGTGAAAACGGTTAAATAGATGTGGTCGCTTCCGGAGAGTTCCAATGTTCCAACCAAGGTAGCAAAACACCTGGGTCGATAAAATATGTAGCTCAGTTCCATCTCTGGGCATGTAATAGCCACAGACGTTTAAGATAAGACTTATATAAAAAAAAAAATAGGACACCTACATGTATACAGCCACAGACACCTATCATGATAGCTTTTTTAAAAAAAATACAGCATTTCAACTAAAGGTGGCAATGATCCGAATGAACTCAAAACCTCAAATCAATCAATCAATTAACAAAGAAATGTCAGGATGATGAATTTAATGTTAAACAATGCTGCGTTGATTTCGAATTGAATTTTCTCCAGATCAGCATTTTGAGTGAAATTGGACAACAACCCCTATCATGTTTTATCACTTTTGATTTGCAGGTGACAATAGGCGACTGAAATGCCATGCCCTGTGTAACTTCGAGTATTTGCTCTCGATGATAGATTCTTCCTCGATAAACATCGTCCTTCAGAACTTCCGATTAACCTTGTCTAGATTAGTTGATGCTGAAATCTTTCTGATTTACAATTGCTTGCTAAAATCATCGCCTGTCCTTATGAGGCAGCCGACACAATTAGCTAACGAGCTGATTGGATATTTGAGAGATATCAAAGGTAATCTTAGACATTAACTGAATTATTCATATAAAGGGTGAGCCATCGGGTATGATAGATGTACCATAAAATTAAAACGACGGTACATGTGTAAAGATGTTAGAATAATTCGACTAATCGTATACGTAAATATATACAATGTCATTTGTCAAAATAAGAAAAAAAAAATTACTTGCAGTTTGGAATATATTATCTAAGATTTAGATCTCAATAACTCAAGTAATAAATGATTTCAAATTTTCGATTTTGAAATATGGACGTTTTTTAAAGCGAAAGAAGAGTAATTGTTACATTTTGTGCTGAATTTTTAATCCGCAGACTACTACCCGTCGTTCACAGAATCTCTCGTGACTCAGAGCATGCAATGGTGTGACACATACAATGAACCCTTGTTCATTCCTATGACGTCATGGCTTCCTAACCCTCATATGCCCTTGGTGGCCTCAATGGATGGTCTAGATGGCGCAAACATCATCGCACCACTACAAAATAACCAACACATCTTATGTTTATTTGGTCTTCTAGACATTGCCATGTATCACGTGCCTTCGAAAAAGCTGTTGAAGTTGTTCTCTGGTAAATATTTTTACAATGCAAAAGTTACTAAACGTAGTTGTTCTGTAGTGAATGATTTAAGAATTCTTTTTTCAGCTAAGTTTTACACAAATCAAAAATGCATCCGTTTTCTGAGACTAGGCACTGTGTTTTGTCAGGACACAGAAGTACTATACGGTGCTTGATATTGTCGACTACAGAGCAGTTTTGTATTAGTGGTTCAGAAGATGGAACAATGCGATTCTGGAAATTTACCGAAGGACTATGTACAAGTGTGATAAGGTAAAAAGTTTCGAACTTAAACTGTCAGAAACTGATCAATTCCATATGATCTATGTTATGTTATTTGTATTATCTGCTGCAGAGAACATTTGGGTGCTGTTCTTTGCTTGGCTATCACCCCAAGCGATGACGTCATAATTAGTGGATCTGATGATACCACCATTGTTGTCTCATCGGTGTTGACAGGAAAACGAACGAATGTTCTCAAAGGCCACACTAAAGCAGTAGTCGCCTTAAAGCTTAACAGCCATGCTGACCTTTTAGCCTCAGGTACTGTGCAGATATATAATTATACATAAGGATTATACACCAAGGGGAAAATGTATATTAAACGCAAAACATGTGTTTTGTTGATTATTAAAAAAATAATAATAATATCCATAAAAAAGACGTATCTAAATATCTTTTTTCATATTTGATTGCGTTTTATGTCAACCAAAAGAGAAGACTCGAGTATGGTTGATATGATACTAGAGTACTTCTTTTAAAGCTTCTCGGGACACAAAGATAATTGTATGGTGCATGGAAGAAAAGACCCCATTGCTGATTGTAGATGACATCCATTCGCCAATATCATGTATTGACCTGACATCTGATAATACATTTCTGTTGGCAGGTATGTTATCTATACCACCTCCTTTCTCGCGCAATAAAAGGGTTAAAAGACTTGAAAATACATGACGTTTCAAGCCAGCATACACCGTGTTAACTAGAACTTCATTAAAATGTGTCAGCGTGAAGAGTTGCAGCTCATATCATCATGTATTTTCAAAAATGATTTTTAAGGAAAAAATATTACATTCTACTTTCATTCTTGTCTGAATTCCCGAGCATTGAAAAGATGCACTATTTCCATTAAGATTCATACGTACATTGCTTACAATTGTAGCACACTCTTAAGGAAATGACTATTATTACTATTGATAGAGCTATCGAAAGCAAATTTTAAAAAAATGAAAATGTAAATGTGTGATAATCGTACAATGAATGAAAAGTAAAAGATATACAGTACTAGTACACATTATCAAGGTAGCCCTATTCAAGTACGGAAAAATCATTCTGGATACTAATTCATTGTTACTGTAACTCATTTTGCTCTACTACAGGGTGTGAGGACAGTGGGCTAAACGTAGTGTCATTTACAACTGGTTCCTGGATCCATCAACTTAAAGGCCACAAAGGATGGGTAATTATTGTTTATTCTTTTTTCTTCTCTTTCCAAATTGGAAATTTATTTTCACGCTGAGAAAGTTTAGCATTCCAGTAAACAGTTTTGTATATTAACTGTATTGTTTTTATTTTCAATTCCGAATTGTAAAGTTACTTAAAGGGGCATAGACACCTTTTGAGCTAAAAATGTTCAAATTTTAGATTTCCATTTTTAATGTATACAATGCTCACTTAAAGGATTTCTAATGGTTAGCAAACTTTTGAACTTCATTTGTTGAGTTACAAGTGAGATACAGCACTTATAATTCTTTGTTCTGTTAACAAGGCTCGTGTCATGTTTATGTTTACGTATATTGAATATGCTAGTATACGTTCCGTTTAAATGAGGGTTTTTTTTAATTAAAAGTTAATTTTGAACACAATTAAACAGTTCCTAGTGATTTTGTTTTAAACATGGTATTTTCTTTGAAGCAATCTTTATGTAAACAAAAACAAGGCACGAGCCTTGTTTACATAATAAGAAATTATGAGCGCTGTATCTTACTTGTAACTCAATAACTAACATTCAAATTTTTGCTAACCATTAGAAATAACTCGGTTAAGCATTTTAAACATTAAAAATGCAAATATCATTGGTTTTATTTGCAGAAAGGGAGGAGATAACAAATAATTCCGTTAGTATTTTAAAGAATCGCCGTTAGTTAAATTCATTTTTACTGGTTTTTAAGTTGTTTGGTCTTGCGTCCCATTAATAATTTTCACACATACTGAGAAGTCAACAACTGTAGCTAAGAGCTTAGCACTCGTGGTCGAAGCATTATCACCTGGGAAACGCAATTTCGTGCTTGGCTCGATCGTGCGGTCACACTGTATACATATAATGATTTATGACATTGATCATCATCTTCACCTTTATCATCATTAGGCCACCTTTACAGACAAATTGCAGTGATCTATTTTAACATCGATAAAAAGTTGCACTTATCATTGTTAAAAGTTACGGCCATCACACTAATGTTTTCGGGGTGCCGTGACGGTAAAAACTAATCGGTACTTTATCGTAATCACACGATTCATAGTTGCTTTGAATATTATACGGGAACTCAATGACTTGTTAAGGAGAGGGATACATCGTCATAATGGCTGACTTCCTTTATAAATTTGAATGCTAATAGTGTGTAGACATGTACATATTCTTTTTAAATATNCGACTTCCTTTGTTAATTTGAATGCTTATAGCGTGTAGACATGTACATATTCTTTTTAAATATAAATCTTATACGGTACTAATTTTGATGCACCAGATGCGCATTTCGACATTTATGTCTCTGAACAGTGATGCTCATACCGAAATTTTGGAAATCCGAAACATGTAATTTAAAAAAATGAAGAGCTGAAAAATACAGTGCAAAAGACTGGAACCAAATACGTCGAAGGATCAGAGCTATTCCTGAGGGGGTAATCTTTAAATTTGAAATAATGTTCTAATTTTACCATTGCTATTAAATATATATCCTATTTTCAAGCTATTTACAAAGTACACAGCTACTGGGCTGTAAAGACCCTCGGGGACTAACAGTCCAACAGCAAAGGCCTCGACCCAGGGGTCACAATATACATTTTTTACGGTACCAATTTTGATGCACCAGATGCGCATTTCGACAAACTATGTCTTTTCAGTGATGCTCATGCCGAAATGTTGGAAATCCAAAACATGTAATTAAAACTTTAAAGAGCCGAAAATCTAATTGCCTAGCGTGGTAGCTCACAATATGATTAAATACTAGATCCTAGACCCTAATCGTCCATGCGAAAACTTTATCAAGAAAGGAAGGATATTAATGTTAATTAGATGAAGATAGATCCAAAGATCAGCACATTCACAAAGTCGTTCATTTATACAACATGCTAAGTAATGATTCTGCTGGCGAGAAAACGGTAATTAATTGCCTTTCGTTGTGTAGAAACCACCGTCTCGCGCTATTTTTACTAGACTACATAAAATAAATAGATTTTTTTTTTCATTGATTGCTTGTCTGTTCAAGGTAAGATCCCTAGTTCTGGCAGATAATTGTCACCACGTGTTTGCCGGATGCCAAGACAACATGGTTTATCTCTACAACTTCAGGACCACAGAGCTCATTGATGTCTTCCAGGGACACAGTTCCGCTGTCACTGACGTCAGAATTTCCAAAGACCAGTCTATATTTTTTTCATCGTCAGAGGTACATGTAGCAAAAGATCAGTTTTCAAGATGATGACATACATACATAAAAAAACAACTCATAACAATTACCTTGGCGTTAGACATTTTAAAAGTTTATGGTGCGTAAAAATAAATTACTCCATGCTATTTTTCAGGGGGTTTCTGGATTTGATTTGGGGGAAATTATTGTATACTTTAATTCAGCGAGGTGGTATGGTACTAATATAAAATATTCCAATGTTTAAAGAGTAGTATTTAATCAAATTATGGTCCTTGAGGAGAGAGTGAGGCTAAATTATGGATTCAATTTTTTACATGAGAGTACCGATAGAAGATTTTGAATCATACGAGTTATATTTATGACCCTGTGGGGCTAGTGTGAGGTTATGATATGTGGGCAAACGTTTTGGGGGCATTCAGTTCAATCTCTTTTAGAAATCTTCTGATGAATACCAGAAAGGCCAATCTGATTCAGGGGGACAGTTTGTAGTCCATGGGCCTATTATTATATTTGAATATTGTTTTATAAAAGTTTTATTTAGTAAATGACGATTCGCTGTAATTTCGCTGACGATCTTTTAATTGTTTTTAACGATGCAGCAATCAAGAGATGCAATATAGAGTAACTATACGGGATCACTCGGCAGAATGTTTGGCTTGTGTTTATCATATTCTGGATCGAAACTCTGGGTGAACACAGAAACAAACCGCGCGATTTGAAGCTCCTTGATATAGATATAAAGAAACCCCTTCCAGTTGGTTGCAACTTTTTTAATCTTCATTTCAAATAAAATGGAATTCGTATCATCAAAACATAATTCAGTTGCATTGTGCTCCAAATAAATTTTGATACTGTGTCCAAACATATGGAAATCTTTCATGTAGGAATTTCAAAATTTTATGTTGACCGAAGACATCGTTTTATAAGAGCAAAGTTAGCAAAGTATTAAAAGTTTTCAAGATAAAATTTTCTTTTATCATTGCAGGGTAAAATCAATTTATGGAGCTTTTTACCAAAAATGACAAATAATGTAAAAAGTGATAGACATACATGCAATGTGACGTGTGTAGCTATCACAAGTGACGGTAAAATCGCCCTGTCAGGTAAGTCGTTTAATCCTACACGTATTGTTGAAATGGAGTTAGTATTTGATACACTACGTACATATTCCAGAAGTGATTTCAATCAGATGTGGATGATCAAAAACTCTAAACAGCTTTTAGAATAATTCAAGTTCGCGAGATTTTTCTAAAATTGACTGTCCTCAAACACGGTATTTGATTTCTCTCCACACTGTTATCACGATCAATTCCGTCCATCAATAGTTAAAATCTTTAGTGCTTTTGTTCAAGATATTGCTTTTTGAATCAACAAACGGCACCCGAAAATACAAGTCGTCTGCGTCGTTCTGGGAAAGACAAGAGGTACATATTTTTGTTAGAAACCACTCTTGATGCCCCACACAAGTACACTGAAGTAGATTTTGAAGGGCATACTTGGGTTTCTTATAGGAAATATATTCTGTAGTCTTTAGAGGCCATGTCTTCCACACATTTGTTGGTATTCTTATGGGCGACTAATTGTGCCCCCTTATTGGGTTCAGCAGTTACATTTTCAGTTTCTACGTGTTCTCACGAAGCAGAATTGCTTCCTACTGCTATAAAATATAATACCCTGTCTATCTGGATAACAAACAAAAATCTTGCCGTTGGTCCTTCAACCTTCCAAACAGGTATATAGAGAGATGTGATGTGGCTTATACAATTAACATCATTATTTTATCATAAACTTTTATGTCCATTTGATAAATCCTGAAGAACTTGAAATAAAGGACACTACAGAATCTA
>CAJDSM010003928.1:0-15665 GCA_903981925.1 Ostrea lurida
GGGGGGGGGTACACCCCTACCCCCACCCGCTTCCCACCGGCTTATGACAGCATCTTGCTAATTTTTAAAACAGCAACAAACTAAAAAATTATTACAATTAACAAATGGAGAACCAAAAATGAAACAAACAAAAAACATACCGAATAATTTCCCCACAGCAGATTTTTTTGGGGGGGGGGGGGTAAACGATATTGCTTTTAGTTGAATTGGATATTTCTAAGATAACTGAACTTGAATGTTACCATGGTTACATGTATGAACACACAGTGGCGGATCTAGAAACAGTTAGTACCCACCGGCCCATCCTACCCCAGAAATAAAAATCATCATCGTCAGAAAAATTTGATGAAAAATGGGTAAAAATAACGCATTTTAAGCCCCCCTGTCCTTTTGAAAACCAAAATTAATGGCAGACCACCACCCACCCCTTTCAAAATTTTCCTGACGCCCCGATATATTTTACTTCCAAAATTGTGCATTGGATTAATAAAGGCAGTCATCACGTACAATTTTTCTAAATGTGCTCCCAATGCCTAATAAAACTGTGAATACGAACCATTGTACAAACTACATGAAAATGAAGATAAAGATATCCATTTCGTAAGTGCTAAACAAAATACAAAACAAGAGCTGAGCAAACGCAGACCCCTGGATACATCAGAGGTGGGATCAGGCGCCTAGGAGGAGTAAGCATCCCCTGTCGAATGATCACACCCGTCATACATGTATAACCTTTTCCCCAATAGGTTGAATCCTTTAAATTGTCACTGTTCAGATTTTATTTTTGATTTTCAAGTAAGATGGGAACAATAATTAACCATCAATTTACCATATTGTTTATCAGTAATATACCTTTGATGTTAGTTTGTATATAAAGGACATACAAAAGCGCGATGACCGTAACACGTACTCGTATAGGAGTGGCCTTAAAAAAGATCAACCAAAAAGCAATGAATAGAGTGGGAATGTTAAATGTCTATAATTGTTGTAAATATAACGGGAGCTTTAAAAACTTGGAATGTTTCCGCATGCCTTTATTACGGTAATATTATCATTACTAGCTTATCATTTTTAGCTTTGTCCGTCGTCTGTCTGTTCGTCTACAACAGGTCTGTCTGTTAACTTTTCACATTTTCGAAGAACCGCTGGACCAAATTCAACCAAACTTGGTGTAAATCATCTTCGGGGAAAGGTGACTCAAGTTTGTTCAAATGAGTGATACTAGTAATCACGAAAATGCAAAAATAGGGTGGTGTCATTTAAAAATCTTCTTCTCAAGAACCACTGGGACAGAAAAGCTGAAATTTATATGAAAGCTATCGTGGATATTCAATTTTCTTCATAGCAAGACCCCTGGGGGTACGATGGGGCCACAATAGGGCTAAAAGTTTTACATGTGAATGTATAGGGAAAATCTTTAAAAATCGTCTTCTCAAGAACTATTGGACCACAAGAAACAGTATTTACCTAAAAGCTTCCTGATATAGAGTATAGATCCAAATTTGATCACATCATACCCTTAATTACGACCTTTGGCTTTACCAAAACAGGAAGGTGGCGTTTCCCAATCGACTATCAAAATTATATAGTTGAGAACTCATGATAAGAGAAGAACTATACTTATTCGATAAGTTGTCAAACTTCGATAGATTGTAAAACGAGAGTTGACAGAGATGTAAGGGAGAGATAAGGACCGACAACTCTGTGTAAGAGAATGCATAACAATCCGCTCCGCAAAATTGATTCCAAGGAATTGTTATTGAGAAAATACAAGACCCGTGTTGTTGTTTTTTTCTAGTAAACGTTTCGTATAAAACAGATTTGTCAAATTACAAGTTTATTCTGCACACAAGTAAATAGTTTCTGGTGTTTCCCGCATCTCATGTTGATTTAAACAGGGTATATGTTGTGAACAAAATCGCGCTGCTGGTCTTGTTTACATGACAAAGATTAACTGAACAATTGACACTTCAATTTTTCAGACCATTATAATTACCTTAATTCAACATTGTAAACATTAAAAGTGGAAAAATAAAATTGAAAAATGCCTGTGCCCCTTCAATTTTCTATGGGGCGTGGCTTCTGCACTAAACGCTTCTCGCACGGAACGATTCTCGCACGGAACGTTTTGAACGGTTTGCACGAAACGCTGAACGATCTGCACGAAACGCTGAACGATCTGCACGGAACGATGAACAATTTGCACGGAACAATGAACGATTTGCACGAAACGAAACGCAAAGGCGTTGGAGGGGAAGTAGCACGCTTTAGGGTCTGTACAAACCCTTTATATAAAGAATTTACGCTTATGCTCAGAATAATTTTAGAATGATTTTATCAAATTCATACGCGCAAATATTCAGAATTGAATACATACATGTATATGCATATAGTGAATTATTGGAAGATAATTTGCGAGTTGTGGTTTTGTATTGCCGAGTGCTTTTATTTATTTATTTATTTTGTTTCTTGGTTGTTGTTTTTTGTTTGTTTGATTTTTTTTTGATTTTTTTTTTGGTATATGTGACTTTTGGGGTGGGTGGGTGGTGGTGGGTGTTTTGTTGTTTTTTTTTTTTGTTTTTTGTTTGTTTAATTTTATTTATTTATTTATATTATTTATTTAATTTTTCTTTCTGTGTTATTTGTTTGAAGAAGAATTAGGTTCCTCATATAGTCTAACTGCATTA
Organism: Ostrea lurida; assembly: GCA_903981925.1. Classification (NCBI taxonomy): domain Eukaryota; kingdom Metazoa; phylum Mollusca; class Bivalvia; order Ostreida; family Ostreidae; genus Ostrea; species Ostrea lurida. Next base: position 2,688 of record CAJDSM010003928.1, read on the forward strand.
TGACGTCATATTCAACCATAAACAAAACCAGTGATTTCCCTTTGAATATATATCCGAATTATGTTATGTTAACAACCTGTTCATTGGTCGCTTTATTGGACTCGCGATTGATTATGGAAGGAACCTGGGGCATGTAAGATATTCTAACATAGTATTTTAATTGAAATATCAATGAACTTAAATTATTCCTTATGTAGATTTACGTTATCTTAGATAAACTGTTATCTCTTGAAGTGCTTGATAATCTAGATCTATTATGTTTATTATTACGCCACATAAAATTATGGCCAATCAAATTGCTCGACACTTCGATGGTTTCGGGCTAGTGCTCTTGTTATTATTTTTCTTTTGTTCGATGGAAGGATAGGGGGTTTTGCTGAAAGAATTTTGGGAATTTGAAGAGCCTGATATGCTGTCGCCATGAGCAACCAGAACGGCTTTTTACATCACCATAAAACCAAGTCGGAGGTATGTCCTTTTATGTCGTTCTAACGCGATGAAATCAGTGGTATGAAATGGTCGTGTTTTGACCAGCTGATCTGTCAAAATAAGGAAGGGAGGATTACACAGAAGCGTTGTGTCGGGGAGGGACAAATTACCCCCACTGTAACCCCCAAAGAGAAATTAAAATCTTTGCCAAGGTTAGGATTGGCTTCTGTTCGGTGCATTTTATAGTTTCTTCTTGCATTAATCTTGCATCTTCAGGAATTGATTTTTTTTAACAAAGGGGGGAAACACGTGCTTTTGCAAGTATGTAGTAGAACAAAGGAAGTTTGAGATCTATCAGGGCCACGTGACATTGTTTGAGAATACTAAATATATATATGATATACTTAATCATGTGTGTTTGTAAAATTATAACTGACCATACCGGCCTTCCCAGACTAGGCATGCAAGGTGTTGATTGTATTAATTTGACTTATCTATCAACAAGATGAAACATGTAATCAACATTATGCATCCTGTGTACATGAACACATGTTAGTTCAGCTAAGCCTCTTATCATGGGTAGAGAGGTTTGTGAGAAATCCCTGCATGGTTTGTTCGCATTATTGACACCAGTGTGAAACCGACATTGTAGAATATACCCATTTGAAATACCCATGTTAGATTTCTCTGTCTTAGACTGCTAGCCTCTGGAGACATCAATTATGTTTGTCATGTAATTTCTGTTTCATGGTGAAGTAAAATATGTTTGTATTGGATTCTACGATTCGATTTGACATAGCACCTCGAGAGCAGCTTTGGGTGTGTTAGTTTACATGCACATACATTTTACCATTTTGGGGTATGCTGTCTTTGACTGTCAAATTAGTTTTTGCATTTAAGTTCAAATGAGGATTTTATGACGGTAATTCTTTTGAGAGCTCCTGAATTAATCCAACGCAATGTGAGAAAAATAATCCTACTTCATTTACTTGTGAATTGCATTCTCAGAACAAGATTCACTGTCTAGGACTCGGTAAAATCTTGTATCGTCTTAGACGGCAAATCTTGTCCCCTCGGTGGAATTTCCCAACTCCCTACCTGTATTCATGAAGGATCTATGGGTATCACTTTATCACCAGTGCAATATCAACAATACCCAGGTGAAATTTTTCTGTCTAACACTGCCATGACGTCACATCATTGTCAGATTATGTATTTTCTATGATTAGCATTCATAGGTTTATAAGTAAAAATTTTGTACAGTTTTCTTCAAATTTTGATTTGAATTATAATATTTATACAAGATGTCAACCATATTTGGGTATAATGCTATATCTAGGTTGTCTTATTAGTTTCTTCAGTGAAGCTCAAATGGGGATTTTAATGATTTGAAATCTTCTCAAAGCTCTTCAGAATGCCCGGTGCCCTATCTAACTGAAGACTAAATGTGAGGAAAATAATTCTTCATTGTTTACTTGTGTGGGACATGGAAATGCCAGCTTTGAAGTAAGATTCGCTGTTGAGGACTTGGTGTAGTCTTTTCCTAGACTGCGAATTTGTCCAGTTAGTGGAATTTCCCAGACTGCGAATTTGTTCCGTCAGTAGAATTTCCCAGACTGCGAATTTGTTCCATTGGTGGAATTTCCCAGACTGCGAATTTGTTCCGCGGGTAGAATTTCTCAGAGCTGTATATACTTGCAATTGTATCAGTCTCTGTTACCATTAGTTACACTGGCCTCGGGGTAGAGAAGCTAGTCCACTGCCTCTAAATCTTGTAGCTAAAATTTTAATTTTCATGATATACTCATGACCTGCAGAACCAAATCTCATACATGTAGCAGCACATGGCCAGCACGCTAGACCGCTTGACCATTTAGGCAAGTACAAAAATCCCTTGCTTTTGATGACGATGGAATGTTACACACTACACGATCATGGAGAATGGAAATGGGATACTGTCATTTGACGTGGATTTTAGAGGATCATACAATTTAAGATACACACAGCATTTGAAATACTTTGTAAAGCACAAATATTGCAATGTACTCTAAAATAAAACATGTACTCTAGTAAATATTGCCAATTAATGTATCTGAGTATCGGGTGACAACTGATGGTATTAATCACGATTTGTTCTATTGTCAGTCGTAATTTACAAGATTAAATATAATTCCTCTGATCACCTGATGACGTCGGCTGTAGCTCCGCAGCAGGGTGTGGTCAGATGATTGGGTATACTGGGTAAATCTGATTCTTTACCAGGCTTTGCTTTCTACCATAGTAAATGATATTATATTTCTGTATTAAACAAATATGGCAAATAGAGTTCAGTTTGGTAAAATCTATATATCTATTTCTCAATCAGACTATTTTCTCAGTTAATTTCTCAAAACTATAAAATAATGAACTGTATGTCATTTATTTCTTATTGCATTTTACAACGTTAAAGAATTAACCCTCACTCTAACAGTTACATCAGCTCTGAGGCTTAAAGTGTGGGTCTAAATTTGTGTATATGTACGGCTCACAAAGAGAGAGAGAGAGAGAGAGAGAGAGAGAAAGAGAGAGGGTATCATATAAAAGTTTCAGAAGTTGCAGGAATTCCAAATGACATATTACATTGTATTTGAGCCAGTGATTCACTGAATTTAACAGCTGACATAACATTAAATTCTGTAATCTATTGCAAGCAAGGTGTAGGAATGTACGATAGTGTATTTGTCTACACCTATATTTCAAAGTAAATAAACAAAATAAACGAATGCGTCAGTTATTCATTATTGTGACAGATTTTATTGGCTGTTGAATTTAATGAGGCACTGGTAAAGAGTGAGTGAGTATGGTGGTCCTAGCTTGATTCTAGTTCTCTGGGTTTTTTTTCATTGTAATACTTCATGTACGGCTTGTTTTTGACTTGTTTTAACGCTAAAATCATTATAAATTGACAAACTGTTTGGATGCATGATTATGCCCACTTTGTTGGGTTCAAAGTCCCTTGTTTTCATATCAGAAATCTGGCCAATTATGATATTTCTAGGAAAGAACTGAATTCTCTTATGATAAAATTTATAGAATCTTTCATTGGTACAATTGCTGGGAATTGTTGGGAAATCCCACTGAGAGGACGATTCATAGTCCATAAAATTGGCTTTTAAATATCGAATCCTGTTTCCTTAGATATTGGTCTTTCATCATCTTCGCTAGCTCTTTCATTGGTAGAATAAGACATTTCAAAAATACATGTTATAATACATAGAGTGATGTCAACAGGTACATTGCTAAAGCAACAAGTCATGAGATCTTAGTCATTAAAAGTTTTCTCAGAACAATTAATGCTACTTAAGAAAACACAGTCGATCATCACCCCAGAAAACACAGTCAATTGTCAACCCAGAAAACACAGTTAATTGTCACCCCTTTCTTTGAATTCCATTTTAACTGCACATCGATATACACTGATGGTTGGGGGTTGATGGGGGAAGATTACGTATGCCTCTTTTAGATGATGGGTACTATATGCAGTCTTAGTCGATCTACAATGCCCCCCAGCAATCTCTACCAAACCAGAGTCATCAGACAAAGTGAGTTCATCTGTCCCAGAGATTTCTTGACGTTGTGTAACATGAAGGAGATGCTTAATTTCTCAGCAGTATATGATGGCTCTGATCTTCTGTCTGGACAAGAAAATCATCACCTAAAAGTCTAAAAATAGAACTGATGCAATCTATAAGCAATGGTCCAAGCTATAATTTATGTTATGCAGTTTTGTTGGCCTTGATAAATTGATGATCTGCGTACTTCTCAGTGCTGTGATATGCTGTTCTGGGGGCCAATACATTATACACATCACGGATATTGGTTTAGACAAGCTTACAGTTCAGTGTATCATATGCTGTTTAGCAATTCACCCAGTAGTTTGACATATTGCAGATTGCAGGTGATCATGTTCATAAAAAGATATAGAACAACTATTATTTATCAGCTTAAAGTTACTTCATGTGAATACAAAATTTTCAAGGTTGGGTACATAGATCATTCTCCTTCATGCATATGCAGTGTAGTTACGTGTTAATGTTATCATAAAAATTGATTTTTGTTTCAGTTTAGGTTTAGTTGAATTAAAGTAGTGCCAGCTTGTCTGCAGACAGTATATGTATAAATACTGTGTTTGTGTAAAAGTAAACTGATGGATAGAGAGCATACAAAACAGTCTTATTTACAAGTCACCCAAGAGTTACTTTCTATTGTTGAACTCTTTTGTATGACGAGAAGCAAAATGTTATCGCTGTGACTAGATGATGCTGTATGTATGTATAATCTCACAAGAACTGCGAAAAAACACCGATTTTTAAAAAAAAAGTATTAGTATTTGAAAATGAAACTGTTATTGCATGATGACACAAGAATTGAAATTCTCCATCTTTCTTGTATTATATATCTCCTAGCTCAGGGCTCCTTATACCTTTTGTCCATCTGTTTGTCTGTCTGTCACAAAATTTTGTGAATGCCTAATTCTCCTCCTGCATGGCTGATTGGATAATCTTGAAACTTTGTATAAATGCTTCATTACCATCTATAGAGGAGGATCCAATTATTTTCTGTAAAGTTATTGTGGATCTAAGAGGGGTGGTCGAGGATGTACAATAGCTTATAAACACTTCTCCCCCATATATGGCTTATCGGGTAGATTTGAAATTTTGTACAAGCCGATCGAGGTGATGGAAAATTGTCAGATTTTCTCAACATATAGTCCCTTTTAGCAATGCACATTTTTAGTGTTGTTTAATCCATTTATCAAATATTTGTTCAAACTGACCAGTTTTCATCCGAAAGATAACATTCAACACCTCCTGTCGTAAATCTCACAGGTCATCAAATCTACCTCACTAAAACGAGTTAAGACTGCTAAGTCCAATTACAGTATTATATATTTCAGAAATTGTGAACTGCATATGTTCATTTGTAACTGTGCGTATAATCGCAGACGCTAGCTAACATATATATGTATATCTTGTGATGTACATGTAATTTGAGTACTTTAATGCTTAAATGCAGGAAGTTTGCCTCACTTCAATAAATTTCAATATTTGTGGTCACTTTGTCCTGAAAAAAATCCTAAATGCAACACAAAATAATTATACTCTAATTTAAACCTTTTTACAATACGAAGTAATGAAAATTGAAAAAGAAAGCCAAACAAGCAATTTTCTTTCCAGTCCTCTTTGTTTTAAGGATTAAAGACATAATTTATATGAAACTTCAGACATAATTTATATAAACTTTAAAAGTTGTATTCCGTTTTATTGATCCAAAGCATTAAGACTATATTTCTCAACTATCCACATAAATCTGAATGGTCGTTGAATGAACCTTATGTAAACAAAGGATTGTGCATTGTTTTTGCTTAAAATACATGGTTCTTAATTGTTAAAAATAAGATTGAGTCAGGAGATAAATCTTTTTATTTAAAAGATAGTCACTTGAGACTTTTAGAGAGGGATTGCATGATAGACTTACAAGTTAATTGACTTTTGAATTGTTTACTTGGATATTTTGCATCTCATTTAGGAATTTGGTAAATAGTTACAAGTACAATAGTATGTTACTGTCCTTCTTGTTGCTGCAGACTATGGGTCAATCGCACATTTTTTAAATCATTATTTGAGGGAATGAGATTTTGTATGATGTATTCTTTTAATATCTCGTAAACTTCAGAAATATCTTTATTATTTTAATATCTGATTGATCAATATGTGAAGCAGCCATTTATAGAATAGAATTTCGGTACTAAATTATCTGAAGAAATATTTATTAAGGAGGTTAACCCATATTGTGATTTGGAAGCCATTTAATTATTTTGTATATATTTGAACATTGTCTGGTTAATATTGGATGCTGATATAATAGAGTTTAACCTGGGATTATACACAATTATTATATATAATGACTTTCTGTAAAATAGATTAATATAGTGGCTTAATCTTACTGTATATATATTTTATTTAATTTTTCCTTTAAGAATGTTTTTGTGATGAATTTCCGATTCTTTTGGTGTGTTGGGCACTATTTTTAAAGCAGAAATAAGCTTTTTATGAATTTTTGGAAAAAAAATCTTCAAATTTGAAAACTGGACTTTGTCATTTTTCAAATTCAGTATTCATAAAAACTGTGTCCTGAAAAAAACTAAGTCCAAATTGATCTACAAAGTATAAAACACCATTTTGGTGTATACTTAATGTATACTTAGCTTATAAGTGGTTTATACTTGCCTTATAGCTTTAATCAAAGTACAAATGAAGTAGAAATATCTTATACTTTATGTATACTTGACATATACTTTATCTATACTTGACTCAACCAAGTATAACTGTTATACTTGAAGTATAAGTAAAGTATAAATAAGGTATGCTTTAAGTATAAGTTCTATAAGTCATTTCCGTAAGGGATGAACCACAAACATATTTGTAGTGAGTTTATAAATGGTGCATGAGACTTCTATACACCTGCAATATGACCTATTGATTACAGAGAATATGCATTAACACTACTGGCCATTAATGGATAATCTTAAAGCATTAATTTCGTAGAACATTTGGGAAATGCGCTTTATTTGAAAGCTAATGTAATTTTGATGATGTAGTAACTACTACAATTGCCCAATGGACATACTTTGCCACCAGTTAATCATAAACCATTGAATATTTACACAAAATTTAATGTGGAATATTAGCTGATCTATATGATTAAAAAAAAATGTTTTTTTGTTCACAAGGAGAATTTTATTATGCCCCTGTATGCTAGAAATTTTTTCTGAAGTACAGTCGAACCTCGTTATCTCAAACTTGATGGGGCCAAGAAAAAAGTTAGAGATATCTGTAAATTTAAGATATCAAGGGTAAAAGTATTAAGAAAATAGGTGCTTGGGACCTCCAAATCAGTTTGACATAACCATGGTATTCGAGATATCAGTGTTTGAGATATTGAAGTTCAACTGTATGTTGGTATACTGCGCCGCAGTTCATGATCAAAGTATGCTGGTGTGTATAGCGTTGCAGTTTATGGTGGTGTTATGATACAGAATCGTAGTTCATGAAGTATGCTGCTGTATACAATTGCAGTTCATGAATTATGCTGGTGTGCATCCATGCAGTTCATGCCCTCATATGTTTTTCCAAGAATGACTCCTTATTATCAAGTATTCACTAGAGTGTATTTCTAATTAATTCATCTTAAGCCCACAATTCAATAAATGTTCAAGTGCAGCAGGATGTTTTTGGAGGTTATTTTCTTAAAGCTAAATCTGTTCCATGAACTTGCTGTCTTTTGACTTCCTAGTTCAGTCATTTGCTGGTAGTGGGTACTTAGAAAGGTTGACATGCAATATTTTCACGCCGTCTGAATTGAGGTTGTGTTTGATGCGGACTGAGCTTTTAGGATTGGCCCTCCAGACCTAGGAAGACCTTTTTAGATTCTGTAGAAGGTATTGATTTTATGTAATGCAAGGATATGATTTATATCCTTAATTATACTATAAAACTTGTTCTGAAGACTTTTGGTATTGAAAATTCTCCTGTGTATCACAAATTCTGACATTATGATTCAGCCGTTGTGGAGATCGGCCCTATCTAAATCTCTTTTTAAGTGTGTCAAAAGTGTATTGATAATTGCTCTCTCTGATTATCAGTGACAAAATTATTACTCTATTAACATTTAATACACTCAAAAAGAGAGTTGATAGTGATGAAGAGAACAAATGCAGGATTCTAGAAGAGTTGAAACAAAATCATTGCAGCATCCAAGAAATTGCTTTTACGAAATGAAATTCAGAGGAAATTGACAAATTCCCCACGGATATGAGAAGCAGTATTTTATGACCGCAGTGTCTTCATTGATCATCCTATCAACTGTACTTTAGATAGACTATGACATTTCGGCATTTGTCCTGTGACTGAACGATTATTTTGTATAATGTTACTGACACATGTCCATTGGTCTGTTGCATATGAAAACAGTTACCCTAAAAGCAGAAATTTTTGTGAGGATTTAATTTTGGCATTAGATTGAATATTGCTGAAATTTGCTTCGGTATAGTTATCTTTCCTGAAATTATGAATTTGCTAAATTTACCCCTCACTTAATATTTACCGGGTACGCCCATTTTTATGGGAAAATCGCTAAATTTGAGTCTCGTTGAAAATCTCACTTAATACAGTATTATGGATAAAAGTTCTTCAACATCATATTTTGATCAATAATGAAAGTACCATTAATAGTCATTAAACTTTAAGCCACTCATCTTTGACTGGTGGTAGAAGGTACATTCCATCCCATTAGGCAAATTAAAAACATTGAACATTAACACAGGGAGGAATGTATTTAGATTGGTCAGAATTCAGCAGGGATTGCAATCCAGGGCCTTTAGCATGCCTTGTCAACACTCTAACTAAAATTGAGTTATTAATCAGAATGATCTAATTGGTTGGTCACAGATACAGCATACTTCATATCCGTTATTACCTTCCATGACTTGCATATTTAATTGATGCAAGTGTACATGGTTCAGTTGGAGGGTCAATACTCAGCATCAAGGTGCACTGCCTAATCTGACATCTATATACAGCGAGACCTGCCTAATCTGACATCTGTATACAGTGATACCTGCCTAATCTGACACCTGTATACATGCAGTGACAACTGCCTAATTGACACCTGTATACTGCGTGACACTTGCCTAATCTGACACCTGTATACATGCAGTGACACAGCGTAATCTGACACCTGTATACATGCAGTGACACCAGCGTAATCTGACACCTGTATACATGCAGTGACACCAGCGTAACTGACACCTGTATACATGCAGTGACACCTGCTTAAATCTGACACCTGTATACATGCAGTGCACCAGCGTAATCTGACACCTGTATCATGCAGTGACACCAGCGTAATCTGACACCTGTATACATGCAGTGACACCAGCGTAATCTGACACCTGTATACATGCAGTGACACCTGCCTAAATCTGACATCTGTATACATGCAGTGAAATCTGTCTAAATCTTGCATCTGTATACAATGAAACCTGTCCAATTAGACACTCAAGTATACAGTAAGACCTGTCTACCGTAATCTAAACACCTGTATACAGTGAAACCTGTCTAATCTGAAACATGCAACAAGTGAGACCTGCCTAAATCTGTATACAGCAGACCTGCCTAATCTGTATACAGTGGACCTGTCTTATATGCATCTGTATATAGTGAAAACTGCCTAATCTGACACCTGTTTACAGTGAAACCTGTTAAATCTGACATAAGTAATACAGTGGAAATAATACTGTCTAATCTGGCACTTTGTGTAATCTGTTTCATCTGGCAGTCTGACCTTTGTTTTCTTCTCTATTTCACATTTTGTTTTTTTTTTTATGCTGTTTATTACAAATACCCTGAAAAATGGTCTCCCATTGCATGTTGTAATGTTTCACTGTATCAGGAATACAATGAATCACATTTCTATGGTTGGTAAAATACAATGTTCCTTTGTAAAACAGAAAGCAATGATCATTACAATTGATAATCAATAAGTTTCTTTTTGAATTTACTCTGCATTATTGTCATCACATATACATGCCTTCCAGAAATACATAAAGAAAATGCAAAGAAATAATGATCTCAGACCAGGGGCAAGAAAATAATGATCAGATTCATTACATGACTAATGCAAATAATGCGTACTGAAAATCAAATTGATTCGTGATCATTGCAAAAAAGAAAACTTTGGTGAAATTGGTTTGTCGTTAACAACAAAAGTGATTCGAATCAAAATAGTTGTTACTGATGCCTGGTGATATATATACAGTGGGAAGCCTGCGCGGTCTGTCACAGTGTGGGGTGTTTTGTATGGTGGGTCTTGAGCTAGGACCGGGTGTCTCTTCCTAACATCTTTCCTAGACCTTAAGGGTGTAATTGAGAGTAACTGTTACATGCTTGGCACATTAATCACTTTGAAATGAAATCAGTCTCCCTTGATATCACAATCGGTGTCCTTTAGATGTGTAAATTGATTTGTTGGCTTTATTTGCAGTGGTGTAGGGTAGAAGTCTAGTATGTACTATACAGAACTGCAATCCTTACTAAATCAGTGTAGACAAGTCTTGATTGAATATCATAAATGTACTGGAGTTGTTTTTGGTTTTTTTGGGGGGGTCTTCGATTATATTGGATTGGCCTTCCCATGGACAGATATTTGACACAATGTAAGCAAACTAACTGAAGCATACTATAATATTACACAAGTTTGCTCAGATTATGTCAAAAGCCCTTTGCTACTATCACTAGTTTGATGTCTGCTGGTGTGTTGTAGGGATGTCTGCTTACCAAATTGACTATAATCACAATATTGTACATCTCCTGATGTCTGTGTGCTTATGTCACTACAGGGAGTGAACTTTCTCTTTCCAGGTGTCTGTGAATGAAGATGACAGTATTTAAACAAGAAATTACCAAAAGAGTTGCTACTTAGGTTAGTGTACCTAACAATTCAATCCATTCTCTTAGTACAATGAATCATTCTATGTACCCCAAAAGTTTCATTATGAGTATAAAGATTATAGTTAGATCAATCCATTTATAGAGTTTATAGTTAATTCAGTCTAGTTTTATAGAATTTTTAGTTCAATTCTATTTATAGTTTCTAGTTTGATCAGTGATAGAGTTTCTAGTTAGGTCAGTCTATTATAGATTTTTAGTTAGATCAGTCTATTTATCAGAGTTTCTAGTTAGGTCAGTTTATTTATAGAGTTTTAGGTTATTTATAGAGTTTCTAGTTAGGTCAGTCTATTTAAGAGTTTTAGTTAGATCAGTCTATTATAGAGTTTTTAATTGGGATCAGTCTATTTATAGAGTTTCTAGTTGGATCAGTTTGTTTTATAGAGTTTCTAGTTTTAAGAGGTCAGTCTATTCATAGAGTTTCTAGTTAGGGGTCAGTCCTATTTATAGAGTTTCTAGTTAAGGGTCAGTCTAATTTTATTAGAGTTTCTAGTTAGATCAGTCTATTTATAGAGTTTTTTTAGTTAGGTCAGTCTATTTTAAGAGTTTCTGAGTAGATCAGACTATTTATAGAATTTTTAGTTAGATCAGTCTTTTTATAGAGTTTTAGTTAGATTATCTATTTATAGAGCTTCTAGTTTGATCAGTTTGTTTCTAGAGTTCTAGTTAGATTAATTTATTTATAAATTTTAGTAAGGTTAGTCCTGTTTATAAAGAGTTTTAGGTGGATCAGTCTATTTATAAGAATTTAAAAATTAGATCAGTTCTATCTAAAAAGAGTTTTTGGTTTAATCAATCTTTTTATAAAAGAGTTTCCAGTTAAATCAGCCTATTTATAGAGTATGTTTAATTAGATTAGTCTATTTATAGATTTTTTTAGTTAATCAATTTAATGATACATTTTTAGAATGTTGTTTAATATAAAGTTGTAATTTTACAACAGGAAATGAACTGTGTTCATTATTTGACTGTTTTTTAGGATCTTCTCTTTCCTCGATGTCGTCTCACCTGTCGGTGTGCACAGAGTATCCAAAGTAATACTCACAGGTATCCAAAAGTAAGTACTCCACAGTATCCAGGGTAAGTATCTCAGGTATCCAGGGTAAGTACTCACAGGTATCCCACAGTAACTCACTGTATCAGCGGTAAGTATCACAGGTATCCACAGTAAGTACTCACAGGTATCCAAAGTAAGTACTCACAGGTACCACAGTAATACTCACAGGTATCACAGTAGTACACACAGGTATCCACAGTAACTCACATGTATCCAGGATAAGTACTCACGGGTATCCAAAGTAACATCACAGGTATCCAAAGTAAGTACTCACGGTATCCACAGTAAAGTACTCACAGGTATCCAAAGACAGTATTATTCACAGGTATCCACAGTAAGTACTCACAGGTATCCACAGTAAGTACTCACGGTATCCACAGTAAACGTACCACAGGTATCCACAGTAGTAACTCACAAGGTTACTCACAGTAAGTAAACTCACAGGTATCCACAGTAAGTAACTCACAGGTATCCACAGTAATCGCAAGTTAATACTTTCACAGGTATCCCATAAAGTATACAGTATCCACAGTAGTACTCTCACAGGTATCCAAAGTAACAGTACCAAGGAGTACTACGGTCCAAAGTAATCTCACAGTATCCAAGTAAGTACCACAGGTATCCAAGTAGTACTTCACATGTATCCACAGTATAAGTACTCCACAGGTATCCAAGACAGTACCAAGGATACTCAAGGTAGTCTCACAGTGTACTCCATTCCATAAGTACTCACGGTATCCCACAGTAAGCTACTCACAGTATCCAAAGTAAGTATTCACAGGTAATCCAAGTATTACTTCAAGTTATCACATAAGCCGGTATCCAAGTAAGTATCACGGGTATCCACAGTAAGACTAAGGTACATAACCAACGGAGGTATCCACAGAAAGTACTCACGGGATCAGTCACTCACGGTATCCAAGTAAAGTACTCACAGGTATCCAC
>CAJDSM010003930.1:8597-19477 GCA_903981925.1 Ostrea lurida
AGGGGTTTTAATATGCACACGCCTGTACTTCCTCCGGCGCCCCTGGTCTCACGTGTCCTTGATGTCTGCCCTTGGGTTGTATGACTATTTGTCTTTGCGCTTCCAGGAGACAATACATTCTTCCTAAGGAGCACGCCAGTTGATTCTTGGCAGCGAGAAGGCTTCTCCTGACTGGTGGGCTCTCTGTAGGTATCAAACCTATGATTGGCTTCAGACGATGACATAGAACCACCCTTAAATTAAACCTTGAGACTTTAGAACGACGTTGTAGCTGGGGGGTCGTTCCTAGTATAAGCTGCTGTCAGCTCCTTGTTTGCCTCCTGACTTATGGTGCCAGGTCACTCCGTACGGAAATTCCCAGCTTTGCTGCACTTACAACAAGTCAAGGGAAGTCCTATACCTGAAGCATGATGCCGATGGAAAACGCCCTTGGGAACATTTACAGTCCACCCGAGCAGTTTCAATGCGCTGTATTGTGTCCAGCAACTCTCCGACAATTTTCCTGGAGTCCAGGTCTGGAGAAGGGTCCTTTGATGCCACCCCCACTTGGCGTTCTTTTGGCTTAAATGATGGATAGTTCCGGTGAGAATGCTGGAAATACTGCATCCGATCAACAGAGATTGTTTTGGGCCGCCTCTCTTGAACAACATGGTCCATTGCTCCAAAACATAACAGTTTCATTGCTTGGGGGTAAATATAAGGTAGAGTCGGGAATGCTGTAGATATGAATGATCCACCATATCCATGAGTGGGTGTCGAGGGATCAAATGCATGGTTCTTTAACATGGAACCGCGAGCTCTATTTCCTAACTTCTGATAGGGGTTATTGCACAAACCCGACCTAAGGGCATCCCCCCCCCCCCGAGCCATAGACTGGTGATGTCTCACTATGGGAGACATGGAGTAGGATAAAATCTCCCAAGGCACAGAGCATTGGGGTGTTCTAAACTCACCCCTTACTCCAGGGTACTTAACACCCCTCGCCCAAGAGAACGTGGGGTCTCACTTAATTGCCACACGAGACCCCGTCGAAACACAAGTAGACTGATAACCGCCATCCCTAGTTGGTAGTGCTTGTGTGTCCAAAATAAATGATCAAAAGCAATAATGGTTTTCGTGGAAAATGAAAATGCGAAAGCAGCACCAAGCTGTACAGCACTATTGTAATTGTGGTGAAATTGACAGAGTTATTGTGTGATCATTTCTAATATTAATGATGTCAAACTGACCTTAATAATCATTTCTTGTACACCTGTTTATGATGCAAATATCAATTGAGCAAAGTTTTTTGACTATTAAGTTTTCCTTCCTTAACATTTGAAGGATTTTTTAAGATTGCCGCCTTTAAACATTGATTTTTCTTCTTCAAAATTGCTATGTGAGGTGAATGTATCCATCAGTTAACTGATAAAATCACTTTAAATCATCAAACTATAAATATTTATCATTTTGGTATACTCAGTATATGCTTTTTTCAAAATGGCCACCATTCCTACGGGTTGGGCCTACTTCTGAAAATGAGGTTTAAAATTACACCAAGTCAATTTAGAAATTATTCTTATCAAACTTTTTTGGGTTTCTGAGATAATTGAGACATGCTTAATCAGAAAATCATATTAGTTTTGATGTATACAGATCATAATTTTGTAGGTCTCCCATAAGTCTTCCGTATGTCATCAATTACCTGTAGGTCTTCAATTACATGTAGGTATGCCCCTAACATAGGAAGAAAATATATTACATAAATGACTTAGAGACTTAAAAATTCTCTTAAGAGTAACTTTTGCAGCCCTCGATGTTGTGGTTTTTTACCATACAAATGACCTGCTGCAGGGGATCTGCATAAATCTCGACAATATGGCTGAATTCTTTAAGATTGATACCCCCCACCCCTCCCTTTTTTTCAGGCAGGAGTAACTTGTAGTACTGGTGTATTACGTTTACGCCCCATGGAATTTGACAGAGATGTCTGAGAACCTCTTTTATTTGTGAGTACGATAAATGTTCATTGTAATGTATTAAAACCCCGTAAAGGACCTTATTAATAGAAAGGAATAAAAAGAAAAAATAAACAAACATTCATGTCTGTGAATCGCGAACTTCGAAACAAATGCACTTTATTGGTACACGTTCTACTGGTTGATGTTTTGTTTTCGTAGGTCGCAAGGAGTACCGTAGTAAATTTGAAATCATGGAACTTTTTTTTAAATCCACATCAAAACGAAGGACTTTTCAACACTTCACACGGCCATTTCTCACAATGAATCACACACTAAAATAGACAGTTGCTTCTTTAACAAAAAATGGAAAAAGGAAATATTCATAAGTAGGCCTAGTGATCAGTCGTTAAAAAAAACTACACTTTCTTAAACTTCTCTCTGAATGCTACGCACAAGTGCTCTGACATACCGGTAGATGTTAAATCCTCGTTGACAATATTTTTGTAGTCTTTGGTGATCAGATATTCCAAAAGTGTGTTGGATTTCCAATGGACACAAATCGTGCTCCTCTTTTAGCTGACCTGTTTTTATATTCTTACGAGGAAGAATCCACTCAAAAGCTTGTACAGAAGAAAAATATCTTCCTGTGGTTTTAATTTGACATTAAAACATATCGACATCTATTGATAATAATAATTTTCATCCTTATGTTGATTCGATATATCCTCGAACTAAGTCTTCCACGTCCGCTGCATATTATTGATTAAAGGCAAATTAACAACTCAACTTTGACAAACGGCACGATTTCAGCTTCTCCATCTTCAACTTTCCATATCGAAGCAGGCTACTTGCAAACGATTTGATATTGCAGGGGGTTTAACAGTTAACGTTTGAAGTCAGTATTTCGCAAATTTCCCGTTTGTTATGATTTAGTTTGCCAATACAGCTTGCAATTGGGTCACATGCTTTCTGACGTGCTTCATTCCAATTCTTAGGTCGTTCTTTATACAAAGATTTTGACAACAGATCACTGGTCCGTATTTGCCCATCTCTTATTTTGTATTCTGTTTGAGACTTTCGAGATTGATTACTGTTCCTTACCTTCACCTTGCCCTCAAAGCTCCGTAAAGACTGTACTTATCAGGTAACCTTTTAGTAGTACTGACCTCAAAATGTCGATCATTGTATTTCATCTATATATAGACATTATTTATTGCTGTTCTGCAATGAATGCGATTTCAATCCGTCAACAGATAAAGATCAAGTCAATAATCCAAGATCTTTCTAACAAGATTTATAGTACTTGTTTATGTAATAATAGATGGCTGATGCTCATATTCATGGAGTTTAAGCAAGTTCACATTCACGACTAAAAGTTCTCGTGAGCTACACGTTTATATTGAACAAAAAGCGCAAAGACGAGAAGAAATTTGATTTTTAATAAATCATTTCTTTATGAATTCATTTTAATCTCGTAAGTCAAAAATATATTAATACAGATTCCAATGGATGCAGAAAAAACTAATATTCATATTAATATTTTACATCCGATGTACCCCTGTTGTTGGTGATTCCATTCGGGTACACAATGCAGTTCCAATTATACTAAACCACAAAATGCTGACTTCTGATGACAAATTACCTTTAATAAAACGTTTTCTGCTGTGATAGTCCATATAAAATCAATCAACTTATCTGTTGCTGCTTTTCTTTCCACAGTAAAGATTATTAATCTTGAAACACTTTTGAAAATGTACATCAATTTAGCTTTCAAATTATCATAAAACATATCATTTACATATACTATTTCTCAGTTCATTACATGTACATGTATATGTCACATAAATAAATACAGAAGCTTTATTTTCCCAGCTGAGAAAATAACAACTTGGTTATAAACTTCACAATATACAATGGTATTGTTACAAGTAGTACTTATCAAAATACATGTGCATCCAATCTAAACATACTGAAATATCATAACATTCACATACTTCATGTAATAATGAACCACTATTACATTGTGCACTAGGGAAAATTATCAGTCATACCTATAGTAATATACATGTATACACGATAAATCAATATATCCATTATATATAATATATATGGTTCATTGACAAACTACATTCAAGAATATACATGTATTTGTTTCCCTTTGTACATGTGCAACAGTTGAAACCTAAAATTTACTATAATTTTGTCAACTTTTGCATAAAATAAGCATTCACAATTCCTCAGTATATATACAGTATATGGGATTTATTCTCGACACCTGCTATTCTTGATTCTAGTATTCTTTGAATGGGCAAAATCTAAATACCATGCATCTTTCAGCTTTAATAAGTCATTACTGCCTATTTCATACCGTTTTATGGCTAATACACACATTAGCTCCACCCTCACAGAGCGAGGAGGGAATATGATGAATAATTCAATATGCATTAGCATACACCCAAACATGAATAGATTTATATACATGTATAAACAACACAGATAAACTCACTATGTACATAATGTGTTGATACCCACGTTTGTCCCCTACCGGGATTGAACTCGCGACCTATAGAACCTAATATCCAGCACATCATACATTCCTTTTCATTTGTTTTGTGTTAAAAAAAGGTGACCACAACATGAAAAGTATCAAAGATATTGTTAAATTCCCTACTATGAAAACTTTAGTATCCTCCGTATGTACAGCAATGTAAACATTAAAGTGTGCAAGTGAATACGACACAATAAATAAATGATCTTGTGCTAGCGAATTAATTGAATGTGACGAGGATCGCTTTGTTTCCGCACAAAAATGAATTTGAAAAAAATGACAGGCGTACTGGGCTTGGTATCTGTTTATAAATACAGCCCGGTATTCATTTTTTACAATATCAGAATTTGTCTTTTCTGAAGTACATCTATGAGCAATGTGCATATATGTACATGTACATGTAGTTGCACAAGAAAACCCATTACATTTATGGCAAATGCTATAATATTACATACATATATCACATATTGAATACAATCTAATATTTACAACAAAAAGTTGAGACTACAAATTTACGTACAATCAAACCTCATAATACCCGTAAGTGTTGTCACACTCGGTATATCATATGAAAAAAAACTTATTTACAAAGCACATATCATACACACAACGAAGTCAGAATAAACTGAACAAAGTCAACTTGGATAGTATCAATTGCAATCAACGGCGAAAAAGAAAAAAAAATTCCACGTGGAATAATGGATGAAAAATGTATATCATTGTTTTCTCTTTAAAACAAAACACCTCAAGAGCAATCTATACTAATTCTCAGTTTTAAAAGATGTACTGTACAATCCTTCATGACCATAACTAGTGTGAGATATTCATCATGTTATTAACCTGCACATTATATTTTCGTCACACTTTGCTGCATCGTCCATATTAATTTCACGGGCTGGAGAAAGGATGACGCATTATGAGTCTGAAAAGCAATATGAAAAAGCAAACATTAGACTGCAAAGCACGTCAACTGGACTTTTACTGGAAGTTAGGTGTTCATGACAGTCAAACACTTGACGTCAAGAATGTAAAGGGTAGGTGCGATTCAGCGCAGACGATTGCGAAAACATTGGAGTTTTGAAGTCAATTTCAATCCACTTTGGAATTACATGTATCATTACCAATATAATGCATGGGCATCAGGCACTGGTGTTCAAGTTTGGTACATCAATTGCAATGAACAGGAATTCAATTTACATGCACTAATCATTTTCTGTTGTTTTTACAGCTTACAGTTTTAGGGGGAGGGGGAAGTTGGAACCCTTATCTACCTTTCTTCACTTGCTTTGTCTCTGTATGATAATTACATGTAGGTGGTACCTATTAATTAAGAAACCTTCATTTATATGAGATGTACTTCCTCTCAATAATAAGATTAATCTCGACTTTTTGAAAAAAAAGTATACACCCCCAACTGTGTGTATAATTATTATATAGTACAATTACATGTAATTACAACATCTGTCTTTGATCTTTGAGTGGAAAGTTACAATCTTGCTCCGTGCTTACTATTTTGAGAAATTCATGAACACAAATGCATTTTTGGAGTACAACTTGCAAGTCTTTTTTAAAACACTGTTCATAGTTAGCTATATTTTCATTTGTATGAAAATCCTTGCGTGTCATTTCTTCTTACGATCCTCTTACCCTTTCATCTTCATATTATTAAATATTTGTTGAAAAGCACTCTGTCTCACTNGAGATCCTCTGACCCCTTTCATCTTCATATTATCAAATATTTGTTGAAAAGCACTCTGTCTCACTTTAAATTGACAAGGACAACACTGAGGGCTAAAAATGGATTAGAATTCAATTATTGATCTTAGGATTCTCGAGACCTAAATTGAAGTTTAAAACAGAATGGTCTTTGAAAGTACTAACATCCATTATATTTGTTGTAATACATGTAATTGAATTCACTTCCAAACCATTCTTTTTCACTGTCATCTGCGATGAATCGTAACCACAGCCCTTTTCATTTGCACGTGCATGCCCTCATATACATGTACATGTATTTTAAAAATAAGCAATAACAAATGATAATTGGATGATGCATATTTGGCATGTTCATAAAAAATAAAAGATTACCATATTATTTACTTTACTATGTTGAAAAGCATAAAAGATGAAAAAAGATTTTTTCAAAACGTTCTATTGTGAAATTATGATTTGACATATTTACATGTACCTAATATTTCAGGAGCTACGTAACCTCTCCCTCACAATCTGCAAGATTTCTCCGGTTCGTTCGATGGCTCTTTTTGCTTGATCCTCAGTGTAAAGATCAGAAGATATGCATCCTCCGTGTATGACACCTGGATATCGCATACAGAAATAGTCCCCTGTTATGCCTTCCAGCTGACCCACAAGACCAGACAATTTGACGTCAGCGATAGGAGAAGCCAAGATCGAAAGACTGTGTATATTCAGAGAAACTTTGTCGGCATCCAATTGGTATTGTAGGGCCTTTAAAGCCTTTTCAACTGCCTACAATAAATAATTCATTGTATGCTTGAATATTGTATCAAAGAAATGATATTACAGATTCCAATACCAGTATTACACACATGTACATGTATTAATGTTACCGCCATTTTATCCCCACCGATTACTCCTATTTTTAACATTACAGTTTACATGTAAGACTTCCGATTACATCTTTAAAAGGAGTAAGTGGAGACAATGTTTGATTGTATCATCCACCTCCATGTTATGTATAATGTATATTAATGACGTATTTATCAATTACATTTATCAATAATCATTTTCAGTCCTCAGTTTGATATATCCTAGTGAACTTAAAAAAGATACCACAGAATCATCCACATCTGCTGAATCGCAATAGATATTTTATTGAACACACATGTAACGATAATCCAACGACTTATTTTTGTGACAAATGGGACGACTGCAGCTTACATTCTCAAGTTCCCATATTTATGCAACGATATTCTATTAATGAAAAGGCAAGATAACCACCAGAGATCAATTTCATAAGTCCCAAACAGAATACAAAACAAAAGTTGAGCAAACACGGACGTGGGAATAGGTGCCTAAGAGGAGTAAACATTTCCTGTCGACCGGTCACACCCGCCATGAGCTCATTGTCATTGTCCTGATCAGGTAAACGGAGCAATCTGTAGTCAAAATCAGTGTATGAACAAGATGTGTTTGTGAAACACCAATACCCCTTGATTCCACTTGCCAGTGGAAGGGGCACACCAAAAGGATTACACATGTGAAATATGAAAAGTCTCGATTACTTATCCATTCAAAAGTTATAGCCCATGTTAAAGGGTTTTTGAAAAATACGTCAAACTTCAAGGTCAGTTGTCAACTCTTTGTGTACCAGTGGAATAAGGGTATGTTCCATAAAGAATAACACAAGTAAAATATGAAAGTCCTATCATGCATTCATTCAAGTTTGGCCATGTTAAGGTATTTAAAAAGTAGGTCAAAACTTCATGTTCAGGAGGTCAACGTTTTGGTCACCAGAGGAAAGAGCTTTGCCATAGAGAAAACACATTGTGAAATATGAAAGTCCGTATCACTTGTCAACCTCAAAAGTTTGGCAATACTGAAGTTTTTCCTGCAAGACAAACCAGACAACAAATGGTCAGACAGACGGACAGACCAAAAACTATGTGCCCCAGAAATTGAGATTCCGGGGACATAAAAACAGCTATGTTTTTGGGGTGTTAATAATGCGGATGAATCTGAAAACATTCACATTTCGAAAAGGGGATAATGTCAACAGCATATATTATTTCCCTTACAAACGCTAGAAGGTGGTCATTGAATTTATACATAGTCTTACAGGGCACACCCGATGTTGCTTCAAAACGAAAAAAGAAAACAAAAGTTTCTTTTTAGGGGGGAGGCACAGTATCCGTCGCTCATTGCCTTATGTGGACTTTGCGAGATTGATCACTGTTGGTTATCTTGTGCCGTTCTCACATAGGTATTATTTCTAATTAATACTGTGTTAAATTCAGATACAACTTTGCCCTAAATAAAACTGTTGCCTTATGGGTGTGTTATAAACACACCCATACACCCCATTCCACTACCATCCCACCATCTGATGTATCCAGGGGTCTGCGTTTGCCAAACTCTTTTGTGTTGTGTATTGGTTTGGGACTGTAGAGATTAAATCTCTGGTGGCTATCTTCTAAAAGACACACAAAACGTGCAATACATGGCACTTCATTAAAGTTGTTACCTAAATGACACATGCAGCTTTCAATGACAATAGAATATAAAACACGTAGACCATATTCATATTGGGGGCTTAGTAACGGCTACATTTTCCACAAAGGGAAGTCTTATATCTGTCACAACATTCATATACCTATAGAATAGTGAATGATGACATGGTGAATATGATTAATAGTATAATAATTTGACTAATTCGAGCTGCACATTTTCTCCAATATTAAGTTGTTTTCGATCATATTTGATGATTTATCACTAATGAGTCAAATTAAGACGGAAAGTTTAAATATCAAACAAGTAGTTCGTATTTCATTGGCACTTTAAGAATCGTATTCTTATAGATACAAAAATGGCGAGGTTAACATGTTGCAAACTAATCATACCAAACAAAACATATACAAAATGAGTTGAAGGCAACACGGACCTCCGACAAAGCGAAGTAGACAGGTGCCATGAGGAGTAAGCATCCTCTGCTGACCGGTCACACCCGCCGTGAGCCATTAGTCGATGTAAAGTACGGATTACCCGTAGTCAAACTAGTAGGAAAATGACAGTCAACAAAGGGTATGAAACAAATCAGTCACATAATGACCCAGTGATAATTTGTAATCAACAAACAAGGTCATATAGCGACCGTAAACTTTGGCGAAATGATAAGAACAGTGATTAATCTCGTAAGTCCAAATAGAATACAAAAGACAAGAGTTGGGCTAAACACGAACCCCGGCATAACTAGAGGTGGGACTCAGGTACTAGGAGGAAGTAAGCATCCCTGTTTGACCGGTCACCACCCGCGTGAGCCCATAGTCCTTGAATCAGCGTAAACGGAACAATCCGTAGTCAAATCAGTGTTGTAAAACGGCCTTAACAGTGGCTATGAAACACATCAGACAGCATTAATTTGATTCAATGGTAGGTCATCTACTGTTAACTGAGATTCTATATCGTCATAAGAATTTTAGCGAAATGCTGCCTTTAAACGTGACTGTTGAAACCCCTGCAAACCAATTTCTGAAGTAGCTTGCCTCGATACAAAAACTGATCTACGCAGAAACAAGCTCTTGCGCTGCAATAAGTTGAGAGAATACACACCATATGCAGGTGATGATGGAATATTGCTACCATAAATATGGGAAGTGAGATGAAGAGCTGGGAATCGTCCCGCGTTTGTCATAAAGTTTGATAGTAGTTTGCCTTAAGTGCAATGTTCCATTAAAATATTCAACGTACGAAGCAGGACACTGGAAGACTCTGTGGTGTCCTTTATTTCTAGTCTGCTGGGATTATTGGAAATCAACATATGAATGAAACATCAGTATTATTGAGGAATAAAACATCATCAATAATGTTGAATGTCGAATTAAAGGGGCCACCGCTACAGATTTCTTCTTTTCATGTAAAAAGCTTTTGAAATGATTCTGCGTCATAAAATATAAAAGAGGTCAGCTAACAAAGGAGCACAATCCGGCCAATAGGAATGTCCAACAGAACTGTTGGATACCCGATTGCCAAAAACTACAAAATATTGTAAATGAGGAATATGGATATTTCAAATCCTTTGACTGTCTACGTAGGGTAGTTGTTACAATTACATGATGATTACATGCAGATCAAGCATTGTGTGTTTGCTAGAACGTGCTATAACCCTTGTTAATGAATACACGAAAATTTGTGATTTAGATGAAAAGTAATTACCAGTAATATAATATAAAGTAAAATTAAATAAGTATGAAGACAGGGTAAACAACATTGTATATCTCAAATTTCATTAAGATTTGTTTTCAGTTCTATCAGAAAATATTTCATGTGAATCTATTTGTTGGCAAGTCTGAATGGTTTAACATTCCTATGGATGCTTACTCTATAGAAATAATTTTGAGGAAATAAACATATAGCTGAGTGACACTTATAACAAGCCCGTTATAAGAACTTGGTTCAAATTCATCATGGAGGCAGCCTTGAAATCAATCTCGACTTGCCTAAACCTCGTCTAGATTGTCCAGGTTGGGACTCTCGTCACGAAAATTTTCAAAACACGTGTTCCACTGTTTTTTGGCATTCTTTTCGAGTTCTTTCTGTATCATTTAATCGAACACTGCAAATACTGTCGAGAACTGGAATCACATTAGTTCTTCATTTCTCTGAACGAAAGTATATCAGCATTTTTCTACTGCTCC
>CAJDSM010003932.1:0-12728 GCA_903981925.1 Ostrea lurida
GGGCTCCCAATACCCTTTCCACCCTCTCATTCCTATGGCATATTCATATTTCAAATCTGTGTTTAATGTGTGTAGCTGTTGCAGAGAGAAAGAATTAAAAATTTCTTATTTCATTCTACGTTAAAGAGGGATAACTTTATCAAAATCATCGGACCATGACCAAATTTGAACTTGACCTGCGTATTCCTATGATGTATCCATACATGTATGTCAAATTTGCGTTGAATGGTGTGAAACTGTTTCAGAGATAATGAACAGAAACCAAATTATGACGGAACAGGGTAACACTACATGTCCCCGGCCATTTTATTTAGACTTATGCTTAGCGCTCAGATACCAACTCTACCTCAACATTGGACCTCCGTATTTAAGGCCCAGTTACGTATCAAACGCTCTGCCATCGACAGGGGATATATGAACTAATTGTTAATATGATAAAACAAAGATGTTTCGATTAACTTACTAACTAATACTTACTTACTAATACTTTTTTTCTTAACTAGCTTGGTTAATAACTTAATATATTGTAGCAGGAAGGGAGAAAATACAACAGGCCAGACAGAGGTTTAAACCCGGCTCCTCTCCCCTGAATTTCCAGTCAGGTGATCTACATGTACTCACTAACTAAGCAACCTGACCATCGGCGATCGAACACAACTGACCATTACATTCCTCCCTCTTATAATTAAAAACCATACAAAGTCAGAGTTGGGCAAAACCTACCTTTGGATATACCTGAGTTGGGATCAAGTGCCTAGAATGAGCAAGTATCCGCCGTGTGCCCATTGTCTTAATCAGGTAAACGGAGTAATCAGTTGTCAAAATCAGTGTATAAAGAACGGCTATAGACAACATTTGACCCAATGACAGGTTGATCGTTGTATAGACCATAGACCTCAAACGTGACAGCGGAGACCCATGCAACAACTTGTTTGTAGTTAGCCTACCTCGATTCAAAAAATGATAATATGCTAAACAAGTTCTTTCGTATCGAATAAGTTGAGAGACATAAACATTATATGCAGGTGATGATGGAATGCTGCTACATAGATATGAGAAATTTTCGATGGAGAAGCTGAAATCGTTCCGTTTGTCATAAAGTTGAGTTGCTACATGTAGTTTGCCTAATGTCTATGTCCAATAAAGAAGATATGGATGACTCTGTGATGTTCTTTTTCCTATTTTACTTGTATATATATCGAATCGACATATGAATGGAAATAAGTTTTGTTAAAAGAGAAAACGTTGTCGATATCAACTAAAGACATTTTGTTTCTTCTCTTGTGGAAGCTTTTGAGTGAATTCTATCTCATAAAAATGTAAACACAGGTCAACTAACAAAGGATCACCACTATGCATACCTATTGAAATTTCAACCGAATGTTGGAAGACCCATCACCAAAGACTACAAAGAGATTGTTATACCCGCAATGAGTATATTGTTTTTACTCATGTACGTCCGTATATATGTATGTCGGTCCTTCCTTCCGTCCGTCCGTCCCAGTTGTTATCACTCAAACTATGTCTACATCTATTCTACTATCCAAATGATATTATATGACATGAAAAGTAATGTCTCCTGCCAGTGTAAATAAGGTTTTTCGGAATTTTCTAATTGACCCCAAGGGTCAAATTAGGGCCAAAAGTTTCAAAAAACTTGTTACTTGAACTCCTACGATTTTTGAAGTAGTCACAAAATATTCTATATAGGAGCTGAAAAGGAATGTCCTGCAAATGCGCAATAAGGTTTCAGAATTTTCAAATTGACCCCAGGGGTCAAATAAAGGGCCGAAAAATGACGACTCCTTTCATAAATCTTGTCACTTGAATTCCATCTACAATCCCCGAGAGGTTACATAACGCTTTAGGAGCTGGAAAAAATGCTCTAAAGATTCGCAAGGTTTCGGAATTTTCAAATTGGCCCAGGAGTCAAATAGGGGCCATAAAACGACGTTCTCTGCCATAAAGCTTGTCAATTGAACTCCATCTACAATTTCTCGAATGGCCACATGATATTTTAGGAACTAAGAAGCAATGTCCTATAGACGTGTAATAAGGTTTCAGAATTTTCATTTTCATCCTGGAACTTTTTTTCTGTAACAAACCGGGTAACCCTGGTCTCTAGAACTTAACATTTTCTCTCCCACAAATTTTCAGTTCAGGGGTTGACCTTGAAAGTGGGTCAATGTCACAGATCAAGGTAACACATCTAGCTTCAGGGTTAACCTTGAAAATGGTGAAGATCAAAATTCAAGGTCACACTTTCTCTCCAAGGTTTCCTGAGGTACACCTGGGTCAAAGTCAAACTTCTCACAAGGTTTGACCCGTGGGGATCCGGGTTAGAATAGGTCCCCGCATCCCCATGCATGTCCTAAGAGGCGACTGAATGGGACGGCCCGTCGGATGAGACCGGGAAAACCGAGGCCCCGTGTCACAGCAGGTGTGGCACGATAAAGATCCCTCCCTGCTCAAAGGCCATAAGTGCCGAGCATAGGCCTAAATTTTGCAGCCCTTCACCGGCATTGGTGACGTCTCCATATGAGTGAAATATTCTCGAGTGGGACGTAAAACAACAAATGATAAATCAATCTCGCAAGGTTTCGGGGTTCAGCGTTGACCCTTAAAATGGGTCAAATCAAAAATCGTAGGTCACATTTTCTCTCCCAGATTTTCTGAGGGGTGATCTTAAAAGTGGGTCAAGGTCCCGGGTCAAGGTCACATTTCTCACAAGGTTTAAAGATTGACCTTGAAAATGGGTCATGATCAAGAGCCAAGGTCACATTTTCTTTCTGGGGTTGACCTTGAGTCAATGTCAAGGTCACACATCAAGTTGCTAGTCTCCCCAAAAGAAGATAACACCACTTCATGCCTGCTCAACAAAATTGTACAGGCATGCAAGCATTTAGGGCTGTGGTACTGATTATTTAAACTAAACTGATATTTATAAACTTCAAACCAAAACTTTCTTGACTCACTGTCCTGTCTAACCTCAGCTGGCAAATCCAAATAAACTCAATGACATCCAATATGTCTGAAAAAATGTGTATATTTAAAAAAAAATAGATTTACCTGATCAACTGTACTCTAAAACTTTTACTTTCGGCCCAGAACTATCTCATATATATGCACAATATATAATAAATCCAAGTTCATTCATCGAAATTTACATCTGTTCCCACACATGTTCACAGGGGGTTCACAGTCCAACAAACGATGAAATGTGCAGCATCAATATCCGTCTGCTCCCAGCTTGTAAAACCATATGTGGAGTTTCGAATCCTACAAAAACCCACATCATTCATAAATGCACAATGACCGCCTTCAAACGGTCATTAAAATGGATAGAAGATTAAAATGGATAGAAGAATAGATTTACGTTAATTATGATCACAATAGTCCCGATCTCTACTAATTTCCATTCATTAAAATTAAAGTCATTAAATATAAAAAAAAATTCTACACTGACCATATCTATATACCATGGCCATAGCCGGAGGAGGGGTTACACTAGGTGCACGCGTGCACCCTCATTTTGAAATTTTTGAAAATGCTGAAACCTCTGTGTCCGGAGGGGCTACGCCCCCTGGATCCCTTACCAGGGCCCATCCTGGACGCGCTCGGAACCTAAAACTGCCCCAAGACCTAATAAAAATGCTATTTTAAAACCTCTCAGATTCCTGGTGCTTCGCCTATCTAGTAGCCTCCAAAAATCTTCTCCCCCCCCCCCCAATGGAAATTCCTGGTTACGGCCCTGTGAACGTTTTTGAGGCGATACTTACACTGAAATGTGTAGATTCCCGGTTTATCTCATAGATGCTACGTAAATAAGTGAATTTGGAAAACAATGTTCTTTTCAGCTCTTTTGGGTATCTCTTTTTGAATCCTTTATAATTTATTATCGAAGTTTCGAAGTTCAATTGTATTATATTTTCAAGGTTTGCTATGTATATGATTTATCAAATTATTAATACAAAAGAATAGTTAATGGTTGTGTAGTCCACCTGACACCTGTGTTTCATCAGAAATTCTTTAACCAATTAAATTTGCCTTATTTTTAGGAATACACTGTATTGGGATTCAATCCAGAAAAAAAATCAATCTGGAAGAGCAATTCAAAACAGTACTATTCATGAGTCCTATAATTTTTACACAGAGGTTTAATAAATATGGAGAGACTGGATCCCTTTGATGTCAAATTCGTCCTATCAAGAATAAATATGAGAAGATGCAATTCTGTAAACACAAAGTTTAGCTTTTTTTATGTAATACTGACGCCCATTTTTATAAGTCTGGACCAAAATTTAAAAATCAAGGTATTTTATATAAATTTCCGTGAAAAAAGAGTCAAATGCCTTGTAACAGAAGGAGGTAATCTTATGAGAAACGTTATTCGAAAATTCAGGAGATATTGAATAGATTTGGATTCTTTTATAGGTACAATGTACGTCAAACTTCAGGGTCATAAGATCAGAGACCACCATATCACATAAGGTATTGCTATAAAGAATCTACCGGTATATATAAGTTCTGCCTAAAATAAGTACAGCGGTAGTTGTTTAAAATGGATTGTATAGTACCGAATATGTTTATGGATTGTATAGTACCAGATATGTTCAATGGATTGTATAGTAACCAGATATGTTCATGGATTGTATAGTACCAGATATGTTCAATGGATTGTATAGTACCAGATATGTTCAATGGATTGTATAGTACAGATATATTCAATGGATTGACATTGTATAGTACCAGATATATTCAATGGATTGTATTTTCTGCAAAAGCGCTAGGTAACTGTTCGATTTTCAAGGTCACAAAGTCAAAATCCATGCTAGGAAATTAAAGATCTTGCCATATAAAGTATATACAAAAT
The DNA here is from genome assembly GCA_903981925.1 of Ostrea lurida. Taxonomy (NCBI): domain Eukaryota; kingdom Metazoa; phylum Mollusca; class Bivalvia; order Ostreida; family Ostreidae; genus Ostrea; species Ostrea lurida. The sequence goes on from CAJDSM010003932.1 coordinate 4,874, forward strand.
GTATACAAAATATAAAGGTAGTTCAGGAAATATTGATGTGGTCATTTTTTTTTTTATATCAGTAGGTTAAAATTCAAAGGTCAGGGTCATAAGATCACACGCCACTTTCATGATATATCAGCAGGCAAAACTTTGACCCCATATTGGGGTCACATCCTACCCAGGTACCATGATATCATTTAATTTTATTTCACGTGATCACCTAGCGCCGATTCTCATTGGTTAAAACACCTCTTTAAGAATTGAGGTGATTTTTCAATCACGTACCTGAACAACAAATAAAGTCTAATGAACATTATTTTGTTGTTGTAATATAAAATTAAATGATAAGAAATGAATCTTATATTTTTTCGGGTGATATGCAGGTTATCACCGAGATTTTAGACGGTAAAACTTTTCATCAATGCGCTTCGCGCATTGATGAGTTTTACCGTCTAAAATTCGGTGATACCTGCATCACCCGAAAAAATATAAGCTTCATTTCTTATTTGAACAAAAATGAATCTACTCCTATATCAGGGAGATTTCATGTAAATTCAACTTTTCTGGCTGGTGCATGGTTCTTCAGAAAATATAATTCAAAGTTTCCTACATATCAGATGTAAAACTTTGTTCCCCTGTCGTGGCCTCACCCTACCCCCCCCCCCCCCCGGGGGGGGGGACATACTCTGAACAAAACAAACTTGAATCTACATGTACGTTAGAAATTTCTATTTTGGTTCTTGAAGATCTTTAGAGATTTGTCCTACACATTCGCGTGTAAAACTTTGATCCCGTGATGTAGTCCCACCCTACCCTCGGAAATCTGAACAAACTTGAATTTGCACTTTGTTAGGGAGCTTTCATGTAAATTTCAATTTTTATGGCCCAGTGGATCTTGAGTGTATTTTTCAATGACCCCTACATATGTATTGCCTTTTCGTAATTATACCCCCTTTGAAGGGGACATAATTAACTCTTTATTTGAAACTAGATTTCCCTTCACCCAAGGATTATTTGTACCAAGTTTGATTGATATTGACCCAACGGTTCCGGAAAAGATGAAAATGTGAAGAGTTGACGGTCAGACGACAAACAAAAGGTGATCAGGAACACTATAATTAGTACTCAAACGAGCTAAAATGCATCCCTTCATAGATTCATAAAATTCCGTGCCAACAAGACCCTAATAATTCGAAAACACTATCGCCCAGAGAGAGAGAGAGAGAGAGAGAGAGAGAGAGAGAGAGAGAGAGAGAGAGAGAGAGAGAGAGAGAGAGAGATGAACGTCATATATATAACGTTTATTGCTTGACATTCCCTATATTAGTACATTACGCAGCCCTAATTTATCGTCAAGGCTGTGCACCATGACGAACTTGCAATATAAAATTCCGACATGGAATCTTTGTTGTGACGGTAATCATGCAGGTGACTGCGTCATATATCAAAACAACACCATGAATTGAATTAAACATTGCTAAAATATAAATTATAAATATTCGTCATCTCGCGGCTAGCGTCGTTTGTCGATCTTCATGAACATTTTTTTTTTTCGTAATTTTGAGCTTGTTTACGTGAAAACCTACGCATTCAACAACATACATGTATCAATATCAAATATACTAGCGAGGAAAAAAAGAAATTGTGTATATTCAAATGTTAAATAAAAACATAATAAGTCATGATTATGATTAAGGTCCCTCTATACACTTAAGAAAATTTTCTTTTAGACACTGAGAAAATTTAGACACGTTTTGAACTAAAAATGTTTAGATTTTTAATGTTTACAATGCTCACTTATGATATTTCTAATGGTCAGTAAAAGTTTCAATGTCATTTGTTAAGTTTCAAGTGAAACACAGCACTTACAATTCTTTGTTATGTAAACAAGGCTCGAGCCTTGTTTATATAAAATACTTGCATAAAGATTGCTTCACAGAAAATACAATGTTAAAACAAAATGAGATGTGAGAAACACTAGAAACTATTAATTGTGTTCAGAATGAACTTGTTATTTGACAAAAAAAATATGCTTTAAACGGAACGTATACTAGCATATTCAATATAGGTAAACAAAAACATGACTCGAGCCTTGTTTACATAGCGAAGAATGGTAAGTGCTGTATCTCACATGTAACTCAACAAATGGCGTTCAAATTTTTGCTGACCATTAGCAACCCTAAGTGAGCATTGTCAATATTAAAAATGAAAATCTAAAATCTGAACATTTTTGCTCGAAACGTGTCCATGCCCTTTAAGGTGTTAATATTAAGTTTATCTAAGCAGTTTTTAATATATGGTACGGGTCATTTACCCCCAGGAAAAATATTCAAAGATAATACAACTTTATTGACCATGGCCAGAAATATAGATCAATCATTTTTAATGCAATGGCAACAGATTTTTAAAAAAATGAAAAAGATGATGTTTTTTGGTCGTCAGAACGATCTAGTTCGTCAATACAAACCGTCATTGTGTCAAATGCTGTCTGACGCGTTCCACCAGTTGTTAGACTAAATTTGCTTCATACACCGACTTCAAATACGGATTACATGCACTAGCTCCATTTACTTCACGAGGGGTGCGACCGGTAGACAGGTAATGTTCCCTCCTAGGCACCTAATCCCACTCTGGTACATCCAGGGGTTCCTAGTCTCCCAGCTCTTATGACGTATATTGGACTATACAAGATAGTTATACAAGATAGTACTTCACGTTTTCATGCATAAATCAACTTCAGAATACTGTCCCTCTAAATACTGTATGTAGTGCAATAAATACAAACATTTTAAATGTTTTAATAGTAGAAATCATGCACAAACGAGATTTTGAAATTCTAATTAAGACTTACGCAATTCCTACAAAAAGAGGTACATCTTTAAGGATCCTCCCTACACTGTACACGAAAGAGCTAGTATTTTTAAGCAATTAAGAGTTATCTGACTTAGATCTAACTTGAATTCAGTAATATTGTGATAATCTTACTCAATTCAAGCATTTGTAACATGTCAATAGGAAAAGATAAGTTGACTGCACTCATTATTTGTTTTGTTTTCATTCAAGTGAGCAATGGTGATTTCTTTTTAGCGATACTTCATTAATTTGAAAAATTTTCCTGGGGGTAGATGGTCCGTACCATATACTAACAAGAGGCCCATGGGCCACATCGCTCACCTGAGCACTGCTTCACTAAGAATAGCAATAGTAGAAGATTTTCTGGCCCAGTGGTTCTTGAGAAGATTTTCCCTATATAATCATATGTAAAACTTTGATCCCCTATTGGGGCTCCATCATACCCCGTGGGGTCATGATTTAAACAAAGTTAAATTTACACTATATCAGGAAGCTTTCTTATACATTCTAACTTTTCTGGCCCAGTGGTTCTTGAGAAGATTTTCCCTATATAATCATATGTAAAACTTTGATCCCCTATTGGGGCTCCATCATACCCCGTGGGGTCATGATTTAAACAAAGTTAAATTTACACTATATCAGGAAGCTTTCTTATACATTCTAACTTTTCTGGCCCAGTGGTTCTTGAGAAGATTTTCCCTATATAATCATATGTAAAAATTTCGATCCCCTGTTGTGGCCTCGTCGTACCCCCGGGGGTCATGATTTGAACAAACTTGAATCTCCACTATATCAGGAAGCTCTCATATAAATTTCTGCTTTTCTGGCCCAGTGGTTCTTGAGAAGATTTTTAAATGACACCACCCTATTTTTGCATTTTCGTGATTATCTTTCCTTTGATGGTGGCCTGGTCCTTCATTTGAACAAACTTGATTCCCCTTCACCCAAGGATAATTTGTACCAAGTTTGGATGAATTTGGCCCAGCGGTTCTTGAGAAGACGTCGAAAATGTGAAAAGTTAACAGACAGACGACGGACAAAAGGCAATCAGAATAGCTCACTTGAGCCTTCGGCTCAGGAGAGCTAAACACATCTTAGATAAACTTAATAACACCTTAATATGATTTAATTTTCTGTGTCAAAAAAAAAAAAAAAATTGAGTGTATAGAGGGTCCTTAAAGAATGAAATTGGCAGATCCAATTACATGTACATGCATTAACCAATATGAAATACCCCGAGACTTAGTTACTCCGTTAACCGCTCATCTTCCTACTGCACGATATGCAATACAAATTGCATGTACGTTCCCCCTGGAAGCAGTAGCGTCCATGAGTGCAATTTTCATTCGTTTTACAGTATATACAAGGCAAGTTGCGCAAACTCCAAAGCCGTATAGTGCAAATCGTCCTAACTTACTAGTACTTTATGGTGTATAAAATTAGCAAAAACTACTATTATTCAAACTCTGAAGCTCCCAACTCCATCTGTCAGACGTACTGACAAGAATGCATGGCAAAATAATATTCACCCATCCTTGCAAATGTAAGCAACCAAATACAATTTATTTGCTAGAAACACCTTCCAAGCAAAAACTACACATGTTTGGCATATGATATTTATTTTTTCAAAGCAGAAAAGTTTTTGAAAGCACTAGGAAATGATCAATGACTTCCGAAAGGAATAGTCCTTTTCTGACGGTTTGGACATACACATCACATGGCCTAGTCGTACTTTTCATCAACATTCCCCGTTGAATTCTGTGCATCTGCCCTTGGAACGTCCGTTACCGATATTTTCATTCCTCAATTGTCCCATTTCCATGATGTCGCTGGTATTGCCAGAATAGAGGAATTCAAGGATGGATTGCAAATACTGGAGCTGATGCGGTGCTGCAATTTGTTTGTATAAACATTAAGTTCTATAAAATCAAACTAATGGTTTCTTACCGATTGTAATTTTGTATATTCAGTGCTATCCAAATCGTTACCGAGGAGTTGGGACATGAACTCTGTGATGTCGGCCACTTTTTCACTTGTCACGTGATTCTCTACTTGTTCGAAGTGCAACATGGCAGACTTGACGTAGTCGGTGTACACTTGGAGGATTGCAGTAATGGCGGGGGTGGCGTCTGTTGTCATGTATGTGGGAAGTATTTTCTTTAACCATGCCTTTGTCTCGGTGAAGGGTTTTACTTCGGATAACCTGCATGAATTTTAGCTTTTTTCAGTCACTTTTTCAAAAACTTCCAATCGTTACATTCGTAATTTAGGGACAGCCAACCTTCTAGATACAAAATGTAATAAGGGACTTACCTTTCATGAAAACGGCTAACAATTTCTTGGTGGAATCCCCATAGTTGATGAACACTCTGACATTGGAAGACAACACCACTGTCCATTAAAAGTTGATCGAGTTTCTCATCGAACACGATTGGCATCCATTTATCCTGTGCAGCTTTCCACATGAGCATCTTAATTTTTGTAAGAAATTCCACAATATCTGAAACATTTAAATAGTAAAATCACTCGTACCTAAATATTCATGTATACATTACAGTTTCCAATTTGTAAGACAGTATCAAATTTGTAATGATTTACAAATACATGTACCATTTAGTTGGAAATATTCAACATGCTCCATAATGTCCCCGTAAGCATGTCTATTCGCTGCCTTAATGATTTTTTGGGCAACTTCGTCCACAACGGCTGTATCCATTATCCAATCCCCTAACACTCTCCTCACGTTGGTGTCAATTTTCCAGTCATCTTTGGATGCTGCACGTGCTTGGTCCCTGATCACATCTGGATAAAGTTCAATGTATATGAAATTTCTTATCCCTTTCACGACAATACTATAAGGATGTGAAAGCGATGGACAAAAAGCAAAACATTGAATTTTTCACTACTTATTCCATTAGTTGCCGATATAATTAAGGGACTGAATGATTGTATATTCAGATTGAAAACTTAAATCAATAACATTCAAACTCCAATGTGTGCCCATTTTATTGTGTACTTAATTTGCCAAAACAATTCGGTGCCTGGCCAAAACATTTCAAACCATTTCATTTTTGCAATGCGTTTTCAATGAAATATTGAAAATTAAATGTTGCAATACATGTACATACGTAGCATGAAATAGACATTTAGAAGTACGTACATATATACATCTCTTTCATGCGAGAACATTTACTTATCAAATTACGGTTACCAAATTGTGAAATATATTTCGGTTTTGGTGTCTGGTCAAATATCCCTTTACTAAAGCTTTACTCACAGAAAACTATTTGGTTGATTCTGGTCGTTGCACACTGGAAACGGGCGTCCAAGAGCTGTCTGGCCATATTAAATAAAGCCTGCTCTTTGAGCATCACGTGGTCAGCGTTGTTATACCATGCGTTCAGTACTGCAACAACATCACGTGGTGTTAACGGCATCTCCGCTGAAAAGAAAATCCAAGAGACGTTATTGAAATGTCGAAATGTAATGAATTTACAACTACTATAATTGGAGAGCTTGGTATTGAAAATATTCTTACATGTATATGATCCACTTGGGAAACTGCGGAAGTATGGTTTCAGGATTTTGTAAAGCCATTGGTGTGCTGAAGAGGGGTCAAGTTCGTCGTTATCGAGCCCCAGTGGCCACACTGGTCTAGTATCGGCGATTGGGAATTATGACGTCGTCCAGCTCAGTGGACCGATGCCGCGCATGGAATACTCGGGATTACTCCCGCCAATTACATACTGCCTTAAGCTTGCAGCAAGTCGTTCTAGTTTTCCGACGATGACACGTAGTTCATCCTCAGGACTAACGGGTTTTGAGAGCGAACCTGTGTGAAAATAGAAACCAGTTCTTGTGAACATATGTTATGCATCTCCAGTATATTATTCAAATAAGACTCATTATGTACACTCCCATTCTGTGCGTGTTCGAATGGTATGCTCTCTTATACCTGCAGATGTATCATAATTTCAATATTCGCGATGGAAAAGTTGAGATAAAAAAAGGCTTTTCATGAAAATGTCTTACCGTGCAAAACCAAGACCAAAACCACGAGGACTTTCAGACACTCCATGCTTAGTTTTCGTGATGTGTTGTCAATTACCTGTCGTCTCGAACTACACGCACTCACCCGCTCAATCCTTTTATATACCTACCCGACGTCGTGCTGCGTAACTATTGGCTGTTAAAATTTGATGACACATGCATTTTGTTTAGGGCGTAATTCATGTATCCGATTTCACCCCCCCCCCCCCCAAGTTAATTATTGTTGTAATTCGGGCAGTTCATCTAATACAGTGGTAGATTTAGAAGGGGGGGGGGCAGGGGGTCCGCCCCCCCCCCTTTTTGGTGACCAAACTTAATTATTATGGATAGATATAAATGCTAAATTAACCTCTAAAAAGTAACTTTAAAAGCTCTATTAAAACCCAAGAGCTTCCGGGGGCTTCGCCCCCTGGGCCCCCACGTTGGCTTCATCCCCAGACCTTAAATTGCTTACTGGCTCCTTTTTCAACGACCCCCCCCTTATCGACAAATCCTGGATCCGCCACTGTAATACAAATATGACACGGGTTTTATGCTAGATAAAGAATTACTTGTATTAGTAATCAAATATACCAAAATCAACACGAATGTATTTCTTCACAGATTTTTTTTCCCGGATATTTAAATCTACATGAATTTTAGAATGTGGCCAGTCATCAAAAACATTCTGTGAGAAAGCAATGTAACGTTTGACCAGTTGTGATTAAGTCACAATCGTGGTATTTTAAGACGAATAAGAATGGTTACCATAGAAACATTTCTATAAAGACCGTCTATAAAGACTGTTAATTAAGCTTTTATGTAGACATAATGTAATTAAAATACATGTAGATATCAAGATCATCATCATCATCAAGATATTCTAAATCTCATTTGTACATGTTAATAGATTTCAATTTGATATAGATCAAACTTGAACAGATGAAGTATCGATCAGAAAACAACAATCCTTAAACTGCTACATGTACGT
>CAJDSM010003933.1:6298-19959 GCA_903981925.1 Ostrea lurida
GTACAACAACAAAGGGGAGGGGAGGGACAAGAACACCACTGTAAGGGTTATTTGTATTACTCTTCTCATTGTTTGCAAGAAGTGACAAAGAGGCAAAGAAAAGCTGTCAAATTGATTTCTGGTCAAAGGGCATAAGTCAAAAGTCACATGAATACAATGATAAATATATTAAGGTCAATACATGTTGAGAAATGGTTACCCATTTAAATTGATGCTTTATTGCAATGGAATGTCCGCTTTAAATAGCCACTGCCTTGTTTTTTGACGGTTTTTTAGCCGAGTTGCAACGAGTTGCACTCGGACTATGTTTGGTGATGGCGGGCGGCGTCAACAGTTACGGTTTCCGGACGATAACCAAAAAGTTTACAATCTGATTGAATTGAAACTTTGGAATATTGTTACATATTCACACGAGAGAGAACCTCACTTGATTTCGGACAAATCCGTCCAAGGTCACAGTGACGAAAAAACTTCCAAAATCTGAAATATGAGGTTTCCGACGTCGTTACTTCAAAAGGTTTTAAATCTGATTGATTGAAACTTTGGGATATTGTTGCATTCATGGTAGAGAGGAACCCTTTGATATTTCGACAAATCCATCCAGGGTCAAGGTTCACAGTGACCGAAAACTTCACCAAATCTGAAAATATGAGGTTTCCGGACGTAAACTTCAAAAGTTTACATCTGGATGAATTTGAAACTTTAGGATATTGTTGGCATATCATTGTGAAGAGAGAGAACCCTATTGATTTTCGGACAAACATCCGTCCAAGTCAAGGTCACAGTGACCAAAAACCTTCACCAAATTCTGAAAATATGAGGTTTCGACGAATAACTTCAAAAGTTTATATCTGAGTTCAATTGAAACTTAGATTATTGTAATATCAATGAGAGAGAACCCTATTGATTGTTCGGAAAAAATCCCGGCAAGGTCAAGGTCCATGGTGAACCAAAAAAGAACTTACGATAAAAATCTGAATACATGAGTTTCCGGACGATAACTCCTAAAAATACTTGATTCAAATGAAACTTGGAAATCTTGTTGACTATTGAAATGAGTTGGAACCCTATCGATTTTCAGAAAAATCCGTCAAAGGTCAAGGTCACAGTGACCAAGATAACTTGATTTTTGTTATTAGGAAAATGAGGTTCGGAAGCAATAACTCTAAAGTTCATCTGATTCATACAAACTTTGGGATATTTGTTACTACCTCATAGTGAGTAAGAACCCTAATTGATTTTGTGGAAAGAAAAAATCTGCGTCACAGGCCTCTTGCGCTCACCTCGTACGGATGATTTAATATCCAATATTCATAACTTCTTTACCGAAAACATTTTTGTTAAGAAACATGTATAACAAAGTGTGTTTAGTTTTACTACATCTTGTTACAGCCTGTGGGCCTCATGCTACTTGTACAGGAAATTTAATTTTACTATTTCATAAACTCTGTTAAATGAAAACATATTGTTAAACATGATATATACAAAAATTGTTTAATTTTGCTACACGTATCATAAAGGCCTGCGGCCTAATGGGCTCACCGTGTCACAGATGATATGTTGCAATTGATAATTTTTTACTCGTTAATATTCTGTTATGACGGTTTTGAACTTATAGTTGATTTAATAAATATGCGCTAAGGGCCTCATGGCTTACCTGCCCCGACAGAAAACTTCAAATTGTTACCTGCAACTCAGCTATAGCCATCTCTGATGCCCTCTGATTTTTTATAACTTTTTCACTATTTTGTAATTCTTTTATCACCTGAAAATGGAAACTTAATGGTAATGTATGGTAGTTTACAATAGCATATTTGAAACTGTCTAGACTTGAAAACGTACATTATGAAAACTTGGGGTTGTTTTGTTTTTATAGACTGGAGAGTACATATATTAAAGACTTGGGGTCTTATTTTGTTCGATTAATTACAGACATGTATGAAGAGTTGGGTGTATTTTTGTTCTTACAGACCCCACGTTACAAGGTACTACAGATGGCTCACAGCGGATCAAAAAAGCTTGAAAAGTTACTAGCAGTTTCACAACATCAGTTTGAATTTAATTTAAATTATATCACTAGCAAGGATGTATTATTTGCCTGTTATCTCATCTGATATTTACAGTTTTAAAAATTACTGTATTGATAGATATAACATCTTTTCAAAGGGAAGCGGCCCTTTTTTCAGCATACCTGGGCGAGAGAAGTCCAATAAAGACCCATACAGACTGAAAAAAAGTACAGTTTCCAAACTTGAGGAGCCTAGAATTACCTCGCCCTTGGATTTCTGTAGGCAGCACCTCAGGGTAAGAAGAAACCAAAAGATCTCACGTGGAAACTCGGGAAGGAATGATGTCTCGATTGAGGCTGAGGGAAACATGATTATTGTGCACATTAGATATTGCTCTTATTTCAGAAATTACAGGTGATGTTTTTGTGGGTGTGGTGTATGGTTTTCTACTTCAGGCACAACCTTTGAATTTTTGTACTTATGTCTTGGTTGTTTATCTAGTGCTAAATTAACTTCAGAATCATTACATTCGCATAATGTGACATCTCCAGCGTTTGTGTTATGGCATCCAATGAAAGTTTGTATCAGAGTTGTAAAGACAATTTGCAGATCAAATAAGAGAAATCGGCATCCATGACAATAAATATTAATAGGCACTGTGTAGATGGCATTATATATTTCTCAGCATGACAAAGACGGTTCCTTTCTCACCTCTACACACGTCACGATAGGTTTAATGATGATTGCATATGAATATGGAGATTTGTGGTCCTTTGAACGATTTATCTCCAAGACTTTAGTCTGATCACAGTGTAATAAGTGTCCTCACATGCACACTTCCTGTCACTAGAAGCTGTAGAGATCTGTCCTATTGATGGTTCTGACAGGCATTTCACTGTGACCTCTTGTGTACATACTCATGTGAATTGATTTTTATAGTATTACCAAGAGGAAAATAAGGAATGAATGTTATTATGGCAAGGAAATATTTTTTGTCTAAGTTAAGGACATATACATGACTAAACATTTGATTTGAAATGTCCTTCATTTTCCGAATAACATTTCTTAAGAATGGTCGGTACATAATGTTAAGGATCAAAAAGATAGATATTGATTCTTGATAAAAATGTGTTGGTTAACTGTCTTTTTCCCCCAGGAACAGATGATACAAAGCTGACATGATTACCGTAATTCATGTTTTCCTTCTCAAGGGAGACTACTGGTTCTTGTTTCGGGTTCTCATCGTTCAAGTCCAATTTTTGTCCATTACTTAGGCTCACTTACAACCATTTTGCAGTTTTGAATCAGATTGTAAACATGATAATTACTCCTTGGAAGAAATGTACACACCTCAAAGGCTTTGACCTCAGTTACAGAGTTCCAAAGTCATGATGCTCAAATTACCTGAAGAGTATTGATATTTTTTTTTTTCAGGACATATGTACTGAATGGATGTTGAAGGACCTGGAGCCAAATTAATTCCTTTATCTACAAAAAACAGAGTGCAATATCTCGAAATTATCTCGCGATATGAACAGGTAAAGTTCTTTATTACAATACAGATGTTACATATCAACAAGACTTCTCAGCGGTGTAATAACAAATAAATTAGGCAAGAGTATTTAGAAACAAGACAGAAAGGATGACACAGCAAGGCTGGCGAAAAAAAACAAAAAAGTTGATGAAGTATAAGCTGCAACGTAAGTTCGCATTCAGCTATTGGCGTTGATCGGCAGTGGAGGGCATCAACATTATGTTTCTAGAACATAACTCCATAATTTTACATCTCTGATTCCAATTGAAAGTTAGGGATATTGTATATATTCAAGCTGAGGGAGACACCCTAACATTTTTTGGAAATGAGATCAAGGTGGCACGTGTGATCATAAATCTTAGAAAATTTGTAAAATTTGAGGTTCCGGACAGGTTTACATACTGATTTAAATAAAACTCGTTTAAATTATCTTACATATCATTTAAGTAGAGAAGCCAATTCATTTTTTGAAAAATCAAGAACTGGAAAAATAATAAAATAATGAATTATTCCATGTAATTTGCTTGGAAACATTTCTATTATAACTGCGTTTTAAAAAAAAATGTGGCATTTCCTTCAAAACCTGCAACTCAAGCTATAACCATCCTCGATCCTCTCTGATTTTTATGTCAGTGGAATATCCCATCATTTACAAATTTTCTCCACTCATGAAATGTTGAACCAAAATTATGACCACTTAGTGTATCATCAGACTGGTCATGTCATGTATCATTTTCATAGGACATAGGAACAGTTGTTTATCAGTAAATGCATTGCCAAACTTCTGTCAGGCAATATTGTTTGTGTAAACGTAAAATAAAAGAGAATTCGATTCAGATTTGAGCGGTGTGTAATGGAGAATCATAATGACAGGTTGATGCACAGGCCTCTGAAATTTCTATCAATAAGCCATAATTGTTGTGGTAAGAGACATGTATACCCCCTCTATGATATAAATCACGTGTATTTTATATTAGAGGGGGTATATTATATTCACTTCTTACCACACAATTCGATGACTTATTGATGAGAAATTCAGAGGCCTGGGTTATGTGTCACAATGATAGTGTCAGACGTTTCTTAAAGTGTTTGATAGCTCTTCATTGTGAAAGATTCTTGTGATTAGTTGATATCAGTATGTTCTTTTCTCTGGTTTTATTCTGCCGCTGTGTGCAGGATATGTGTCACGTATGAAGAGACGCATCATGGATATCTCTCAGATCCCTCAAGGAAGAAGAACTTCTGACAGAGAAGAAGTTTTGCAGAGAACAGTAGCCAAGAGTCCGTGCTGAAGCAGAACCAAGATGTTTACAGGTAAATTCTTACCTCTGTGCTAGTAAACAGGTAAAATTTCTATACTTCTTGTGCTATAAACAGTAAATTATATAACCTCTGTACTGTAAAACAGGTAAATTCTATACCTCTACTAAAACAGGTAAATCTATACCTTCCTGTACTGTAAACAGTAAATTCTATACCTCTGTACTGTAAACAGGTAAATTCTATACCTCTGTTCGTGATAACAGTAAATTCTATACTTTTACTGTAAACAGGTAAATTCTATACTTCTGTGCTGTAAACAGGTAAATTCTATACTTCCTGTACTGTAAACAGGTAATTCATACCTCTCTACTTGTAAAAAGGTAAATTTATTACCTCTGCTGCTGTAACAGCGTAAATTCTATACTTCTTGTTGGTAAAAGGTAACATTCCTATACTTCTGTACTGTCAAACAGGATAAATTCTAATTTCTGTGCTGAAACAGCGTTAAATTCTAGATCTCTTGCTTAAACAGGTAATTCTAACCTCTTACTGAAACAGGTAATTCTAGACCCTTGCTGTAACACAGATAAATTCTAACCTTCTGACTGTAAACAGGTAAATTCTAGACCTCGTGTACTGTAACAGTAAATTCTAGACCTCTGACTGTAAACGGGTAAATTCCATACCTCTGTACTGCTTAAAGCAGACTCGTGCGTAAACCAGTAAATTCGTCTCTGTACGTTAAACAGGTAAATCTATACCTCTGACAATGTAAAACAGTAAAATTCTAGACTCTTGAACCTGTAAACAGGTAAAATTCTACTCTAACTTAACAGGATCTACTCTGTAATGTAAACAGGTAATTCTTAGACCTCTGATAACTGTAAACAGGTAACATTCTAGACCTCATGTACTGTTAAACAGGGTAAATTCTAGACCTCTGTACTGTAAACAGGTAAATTCAAACCTTGCTACTGTAAACAGGCTAAATTTTGAACCTCTTACTGTAACAGTAAAACTTCTTACCTCTGTATATATTTATACTGAGACCAAGATGGTTTACAGTTAGTCTCCAACCCTCTGTACTGTAAACAGATGATAAGATCGTTCCACAGAAAATACTAAAGTTAGCACCTAAAACAAACAAAAGTTATGTTCCATAAATAGAACTAAGGTACTTCTGTACAGGTAACAAAACGACTTGTGTACAGGTAACACAAAGATTCTGTGAGCTCACTGAGGATACACCGCTCTTAGGTAAAGAAAGCTGCTACCTTAAAAAAGGTTTTTTTCATATAAGGTTGTCTCAAGTGGCTGTTGATATGCAATTGAAGAAAAAAAAGTGCCAAAAATATCTGATTCACATTAAGAGTAAAAAATTTCTCATGAATACTCGAAGATATTTACCACGTCAATTAACAGGAAGTTGACATGCGAAAGGTCTGAATATGATGCATGGTATGGGACCCTAGATGAAGATAGGTACCAAATAGCAAGTAGCTATAATATGCATTTTTGGCCGGGTTGCACCAAGTGCAGAAGCCGACTTATAAAATGGTGAATGGCGGGCAGGTGGGGGCAGGGAAATAATTTCTGTAACACTTACTCAGTAATTACTATCGTAGCCTCATGACATTTAACATTATCATCAGTGGGTGTCCCATATCATGGGATCCGATTTAGACCTGTCCGACATCTACTTCCTGCTTTACGACTTAGAATATTTTCGTGTGTTATTCTTAATAGCGCAAATTTTCGTAAAACACTTTACTCAGCAATTAATGATCGTAGCCTCATGACCTATTGATATCCATCATCAGTGGGTGGTCCCATATCGTAATTCGATTTCATACCTGTCCGCACCTACTTCCTGTTTTACCGAACATATTTACAGCAACCCGGCCATTTCTGTCTTTGACACATTTTTTTGAGAAAATTGCGACGAAAATATTTATTTCACATTAAGACTAAAAAATATTGACTTCCGTAAATACTCACATATAAGTCAGTTTTTGGGGAGTAAAAAATTGATCCTAAAGTCTATTTTCGACTTATATGTGCATACTAATGTCATAATATTTAATGGAATTTTTATTGTGTTAATGACGGTTTAGTTAGTAGCAAATCAACAAATGCGATATCTTAAATACAACTGTGAAAATAACGAACAGTGATCAATCTCATAACCGCTATAAGAAATACAAAATTAACGGAAACAATGAATTACAATATACCGTATATACTCGCCTATAGGTCGGTTTGCCTATAAGTCGGTTGTGTTTTTTGAGATCATTTTGAAGGATTTTGCCAGTGACCCGCTTATAAGTCGGTACAACTTTTTGCCAGAATCGATGGACAATTTCAAATCAAAGTTACACTGATTTTGCCCCCTGTTTCAAAAATATTTTGAGAAATGATACTGGTATTTAATTACCCTTTCTTTAAAAATCAATATCATGTCAATTCTCTTATCATTTACCTGTGTTCAATAATATTTTTTATATTTCTATGTCCAGGCTCATTTGTCTCGACAATAATCGTGCTCGTGTCGCTCGCTCTAATGATTATAGGCATGTAAGTCACATGATTTGCTCTCTATCAGCTGAAAAATTGTGAGCCCACGCGACTTTGGGACTCACAATATCTACGGACCCACAATGCGTCTGCAAAAATATTGGATTCACTGTAGTATACATCATTAACAACTCAGTAAATGTTTGGAAAGTACCACAAATGTTTTTAAATTCCAAGCAAGCTTTCTCATACCTAAGTATGTTTTGCTGTTGCTGATAAATCGCTTATTTTGAAAGAAAACAAAGCATTGCAGCTAATACGACGTCACAATTCAAGTCGACATTACGACGTCACAATGCAACTGTTCACGCCGACTGCGTCATTTTTTCTGCAGGCTAATTCTATTTTCAAGATGTTGCAGGGTCTTCGCTCACACAACGGTAGCACCGTCAACATATTAATCGTCGGAGTTTTTAAAAATTAGTACATTTCGCCAACGAGAAAAGTACTGATCTCCTTGGACTCGCCTATAAGTTGGACATAGACTTTTTTACCAACATTTTACTCCCAAATATCCAACTTATAGGCAAGTATATACGGTAATGTGAAATAATCTTTGCTTCATTTAACCGACAATGACTTTCAGCACTGCAATTTTGTATTGACTCTTTTCAGTGCTTGTATTTATGCTTTCAAAATAAGTGCTTTGCTTCTGTTTGAAAACAGAAATGAAAAAGTTATTCTCTTATCTATTTAGTGTATTAAAACAAAAGGTTATCATAAGTAACGATCGAGATCAACTTCAGTAAATATGTGCAACAAAGAAATACAATAGTTGCTGGAAAATAGATATTAAGATGGCAGACAAATTGACAAAGATTCAGTCTGACTAATTAGAGGGTTACTGTTAAATTCTTCAAAAATTCTCCAAAAAAAGGGGTTACCGATTTACATGCAGGTCGACTTACTGTGGAATCATTTTAATTCGTGGGGGTCAATGTTCGTGGGTAACCAAAATTTTACTAGTTCATGGGGACGTAATTTCTTGGGTAACTTATCTTATACGTGCGATGTACGTATTTAAAATAGATAACTCAAATGTTCGTGGGGACGTAAATTCGTGGGTAGGGGTGACCCACGAAATCCACGAACATTGATCCCCCACGAACAATGATGATTCCACAGTATATGCGAGTATATACGGTAAGCCAGTTAATAGGAAGTTGACAAGTGAAAGGTCTGAATTTAGTAAGCGCAGTATGGGACCCCGGTCCCTAGATGAAGTGATATACCAAATATCAAGTGGCTGTGATACGCAGTTTCAGAGAAAAGAGCAACGAAAATATTTATTTCACATTAAGAATAAAAAATATTGACTAAGTCAGTAAACAGGAAGTTGCTGTGAAAGGTCTGAATTCAGTGAGCACTGTATCGGACCCCTAAATGAAGTGATATAACAAATATTAAGTGGCAATTATATGCAGTTTCTGAGAAAAGTGCAACATAAATATTTATTTCACATTAAGACTCAAAATACTAAGTCAGTAAACAGGAAGTTGACATGCGAAAATTCTGAATTCGGTAAGCACAGTATGGAACTCCTAGATGAAGTGATATAACAAATATCAAGTGGCTGTGATATATACAGTTGCTAAGAAAAATGTTATGAAAATATTTGTTTTGGGTGGACAGAGGGACAGGAAGGACAGAGGGATGGATGGAAGGGCTAAAACAGTATACCCCCTCTCCTTCAGAGCTGGGGTGTAAAAATAACTTCTGTACTGGTTGCTAATTGGCCCTGTAAATATACACTAGGTAGACAGGCAAAAAACATGCATATTTTATTTCTCCTTTAGTTACAAAAGTAAGTTTGATAAAAATGTTGTTTTGTATTTATGGTGAAGAACATGGCATGTATTACCTCAAGGAGAGTTCGTTCACCAAAGTGACCTTAGTGTTTGGCTGTCCTCTCCATGACACCAGCTGCATTCATCTTCATAAAGATAAAATTTAACGTCCACTACATCATCACAAAAATGATGGATAGTCAAATATACATACACGGTATTTCTCAGAACGTGAAGTCATCATACTAGCAGTAATTAACAGTTGACAAATTAAGGAAGCATTAAAAGAAATTATGTCAGGGTCGTTGACGTGGCACTAAATTATCGTTTTGCTGGGGTCGACTGACACTAATGAAATAAACCTCTCTCTCTCTCTCTCTTCAGTCTATTTTTGTTCAGAATGGATCTGGAGTTATTTTAGTACGATGCATGATTGAATACATTGTCTATGATACACGATCCAGACAGACTCTGGTGTACTAAAACATGTTCTAGAAACTAAGAGAATATTATTAGATGTGTAGTGCAGAGAGGTGTACTTGTTTTTGACCTCTGCCAGAATTTGGTTGGTCAGCATCTTCCTTATAAGTACATGGCATGTTTCCTCTGACCCTCGGCCAGAAGAGGACAGATGACCCATGTATTTATGTTTCAGTTGAGAATTGTCTTATTAGGACTCTTTAGGAAGTTGAAGGTCCAAATGTTGCAGGGAGTGAAGTTATGAAGGGCTGACACTCCCAGCAAGTCCTGTCAGACCCTGGGCAAACTTTTTATATCGTTCTAATAATCTTTACATAATGCATGTGATCCTCTGATGTATTTGTTGGCTGGATAGGAGGTCAACATATGTTTGTTGGACCAGAGGACCAGTCATTAGGCTTTGGGGCAGTCATTTAGTGGGGGGTTTCATCTAAGTTTATGATAATGTAGAGCGTTTACATTATACCTTAATATTTATTGGTTGTGTATCATTATGCCACATAAACAGTGTTTGAGTATTTGATGACATGAAGACTGCATATTATTAATATGGTGCATGTAAATTTAATGGATTGCATATTTTTACTGGACTGTGTTTTGATACAATGCATAAACTGGATTGCGTATTGATACATTACCGTTACATTTATGTCTAGACTGCATATTGATAGAATACATTTACTGGACTGTGTTTTGATACAATGCATTTCACAAGTGTGCTCCTTATGACAAGACCTTTCCATTGGTGCAAATTTTGACTTCCTAATCTTTACCTTGAAATTTGACCTACTTTTTAAAAACTTTAACATTGGTCATAACTTTTGAATGGTAAGTGATAGGACCTTCATATTACATATGTGTATTCCTTATGACAAGCCCTTTGAACTGATACCAAAGATTTGGACCTTCTGACCTTGACCTTTATCATACTTTTCAAAAACTTAAATTTGACCTACTTTTCAAAAATCTTAACATTGCATGGCCATAACTTTTGAATAATAAGTGATAGGGCTTTCATATTTCACATGTGTATTCCCCATTAAACTGGTACCAAACTTTTGAACCTCCTGACCATGAACTTTGACCTACATTTCAAAAACCATAACTTTTGAATGGTAAGCGATAGGGCTTACATATTTCACATGTGTATTCTTTATGTCAAGCTCTTTCCACTTGTACCAAAATTCTTGACCTCATGACCTTAACTTTGAACTTTGAACTAATTTAAAAAACTTTAACATTGGTCATAATTTTTGAATGGTAAGTGATAGAATTTTCAAATTTCAGATTGGACAAGCCCCTTCCACTGGCATGTGGAATTTGTGGGGGCATTATTGTTTCACAAATACATCTTGTTACCATTGTGTCAGTGATTCAGTGTATTTGATTTCTTGATAAAAGCACTGACCTTTGAAACTGACACGAAAACCTATAAATACAAGGAAAATGTTCCAATTTGTAACACTGGTGGCATCACCCAATATGCAAATTCCCCCATGTTTCCATCATTTATATATGCCCCTAACACATTTAGTCCTTAAATAAATGGTAATTGTCATTCATAGTTCAATTATATTCAAATGCTAATGATTTTGAGATGTGAAATCATTTAATTAAGGTTGACTGATCTGTCAGTATTAGATAAAATGACCAACATTCTTCAGTTTAAGCATTGGAATTGCATGGCTTAATTTGTACTGTTGGAAAAAAATTTACATGTACCGGCCATCAATTCAAACCAAAGATATATGTACCTAATGCGTGTATTATTATCATAGATAATGCCCCTGCAAAAGTTATTTTCAGATTTGCGATTGTTTTTATATTTCTCGAGTAACAAGGATGGACTTTATCTGCCAGCCTGATTATTTTGGGAACAAAGCACCCAGTACTGAATATGTTGGAGTGACCCTGTCCTATATTCACTTTTGTCATAGTTTAATAATCATGTCTGCAAGCCGTCATTGTCCTTTATATATCGGGAGTTTCAGTTTTTATTTGCACGTTGCACATCTACAGGAAATGTGTATTGCATTATGCGCAATATTTAGACCACCTCTTTTGTTGAGTCATACACAATGGGTCTAGTTATTATCATGCATGGCCTGTTCGTTTTGGCGACAAGCTGATTTGCGATCCGATTTGAAATCCGTTTTTTTTTTCTTCTGTGAATGATTTATGTTTGATCACTCCCAGTACAGCTGTCTTCAGGACATGCTAATTTTTTTCGGTGGAATTCCTATCAAAATATTCTGAGGTTAAAAAACTCTGTGGGTGATTGATGGCCAACCTTTACCTTATGTAGCAGGTGAATGCCAAGGCGAAAGCTGATGTGTCAGTAATACACTGCAAAACATATCATTCATTTTAAAATGTCAGTGAAAGATTAGTTCTCTATCCCAGCACCTGACTGTAGATCATGATGAGGGAAATGTTATTCTCATTATGCAAATTAATTGATGATGTACTTAAAGATGTTCTTTCGTAATGGTGACATAAAAATTAGAAAGCAGTTTAAGTATTCAGTGCATGATTAGGACCCAAAAAGTTTACATCAAAGAAAAACTAAGATTATTTTACAATTTAAAAACGTTAACTTAAAAAAAAAATAATCCACAAAAATATTTTTTGAAAAAAATTGATCAATGACATATATGCCTTTTAAAAAAGTATTGCCAAATGAATTTAACATTGTGTTCTATGGAAAACGCATGTAGTCATGTTTTTGGAATATGATATGAAACAAAAGACACTTTCTCAAGAAAGCTGGTGCTTAAAATAACTGTTTGTTATAATTCAAAAGAAAACTAGAGGTCAACAGAGACGAATTTTGATGCACTTGAATTTTTTAATTTTTGAGGAAGGAGAGTTAAATATTTGAATTGTTACAGTATTAGATTTTGATAAACTCTCTTTAACATTTGTAACAAGTTAAGTGATATGCATTATCAGTATATAGATTAAAAATTAAAACAATTTATTAATCAACTTTAAACCAGTATCATTTATTGAAATACAATGTGATAAAATTTCATAGGTCTTAATTAGTTCTGTCTTTGATTTTCTTAGCACCCATTACGAACATTAAAACTTTTGACACACATTGTAAATATAAACATAAAAGCACTAATGTATATACGGGAAGGTATAGTGTCGTGAGATTAATGGAAGAAAGTTTATAAAAAGATTTCCTGAAATGCCACATGTGACTGTTAATGTGGTTGGTTCACTGCTGTCTTATAACAGATTCAGTTGTCATTTGTCATGAAGAAAGCTATGCATACGGACCTGACAACAGTACTATGTACTTTACAGGACCATTTTATGAATAATACATGTGTTCACAAGTCATCATTCACAAAAAAATCTAACCAGGTCTTGACATTTCATTTCCTATGAAATATTTATACAGTGCAAGTTAATCGGTTTGGGTTGGGGTTTTTTGTGTTTTTTTGTTTTTCTTCTTTATTCCCTTTTTTTTTTTTTTTTTTTTTTTTTGTAAATAAGCTAGTTTGAGGTGTATTTACTGATTATTTTATCTCGGTTAATCTTTGGCGAAGGCGTCAGTCCAAATATGCAGCAGATTATTGATGATTTGAATTAAGTCTTTTAAAAAAATGTGATGAGATTCTGCCGTTGTTTATGATATGTGTTAGATTCGAGTCCGCGGACCAATGTTGCAATTGTCATGTAAATGTGATTATTTATGGGTGACATAAATGTGCCCATTATGCAAATTCTGAATGGTGTCTTTGACCTGTGTTCGTGATTCAAAAATATTTATATAGCAAATAATTGTACAGTACATGTATTTGATCCCAAAACATACAGAATTGATTTAATACCAAACATTAATTCCCTAGATATGAAACAAATCACATTGTAATTTCCACTGAATCAATGACTTTTAAATGATGAGTTTTTAGGTCACCTGAGTAAACTCAAGTGACCTATTGCAATTGGTCTCCGTCCGTCGCCGTGCATAGTCCGTCGTGCGTTAACAATTGAACATTT
>CAJDSM010003937.1:0-14051 GCA_903981925.1 Ostrea lurida
CGATATGCACCACCGGAATGAGATAAAAGCTTATTCGCATAAAGGAAAGCTATATTTAGGGTTGACGTTAAAATTGCACATCATCTCGGCCACCTTTAGAGACACTGCTAAACCCATGACAAAGAGAAAATATTTTTTTAGTATATGATTGAATAATTCCTAGCTCTCTGATTGACTGAGATCCAACAAAGTAGAAGTCATTATTCATTATTTACCTCCATGTGACCCTCCAAGTGAATATCAGGATTTGTGGACTTTTTGGATCTCAACCAACTTGCCACGATCGATCGATTCACCTCCTTACAATTAAATCAAAGAACAATTTTGAAGGTTTATCTAATCATATAATAAAACAATTATTGCTGCTTTATCGGTCAATATGATGATTTAGACACCTTTGAAGTAAAATATTCAACTCGCCCTTCGGGCTCGGTGAATATTGTACTTCTCAGGTGTCTAAACCATCGTATTAACCTCAAACACAGCAATAATTGTATATTATTCCATACTTCCTTGCTAATCTAAACTATTTTTATGCCCCCGCCATAAAATGGACCGGGGGAATATAGTGTTACCCGTTCCGTCAGTTTGTCATTCCGTCATCATTTGGTTTCCGTCATTATCTCTGCAACGGTTAAACACATTCAACTCAAATTTGGTATATGGATATGTCACAAGAATATGCAGGTCAATGTCGAAGTTGGTCATGGTCCGATGATTTTGACAGAGTTAGCCCTCTGAACTTAGAAAATAATAGAGAAATTTTCCGTTTCCGTTCATTATCTCTGCAACGGTGCACACATTCATCTCAAATTGATATATGATACGCCACAGTTCATGCATTGAAAAAATTGCAATTTCACCCTTACGAATTCCTTCATTAGACTTCTGTAGCGGACATTCGTGTCGCACCGACACTAGTTCATGACTTTTAATATGAGTTTGACGGAGGTTTTATGAATGTCTTTACCTGTTTAGATCTTTGCGATGTTGCGTTGATAATAATATGAAATTGTACATTTATGCCCACGTAGTTACTCAAATAACAAGCAGATTCATCATGAAATACCGTTGTCTTTTCACAACTAGAAATGAACTTCAAGTCAAAGCCTGATAACAGTTAAAGGCTTAAAGCACAACAGTAATGAAGATATCCAATGAAAAGACTTATTTAAATTGAATCTTTGTTTGTACTTAGCAATTATTTCTTTGGATACGCAAGATTCTGATTGTAATTTTCCTGCCCTATAATATAAACTTGATATTTTAGTTTGCATTTTGTCGATAACATGTTGATATAATATATACATGTATATCCAATGTAGACTGAATATGTAATTTAATGAGAGAAAAATATCAAACTGTGTAATTTAAAATGAACAGCGTACGAGCCAAATTGTGCACGTCATGTTCTTGCATTAAGCATGTAATAATAAAAGTAAGCACAGCAATTATTTATGTTTTTCATTTTGTTTTGTTCATAAGCGATAATAAAGTGAATTACTCCGTGAGATGTTAAAGGGGTTAATTTCCTGTAACTGACGCAAATCACTTGTTTACAGTTTGCATTCCATGAATTTCAAAGACTGACATATCAATAATGGATTCATGTAAAGCAATGACAGATATACTAGCTTTGAGAACAAAAAAATCCGTGCAACGAGTGCAGTGAATGAATAAACCGAAAAATTAAGAAAAAAGAACTATTATTATATGAAAATAAAAACACACTACGGCAAAATATTATTCATTAGCATTAATAGTAAATTTCTTTTTGATAAGAGCGATACTACCATATTGATAATGGAAGAACACATCAGGATTTTATCAGATGTTTTCAGGTCACACTTCAAGAAATTTGGTAAATGACGTGGTACACTGTAAAACGGAAACATCCTTGTGAACTGGAAAAGGGAAATGGGGGTGGGGGATCAAACGACTCACAAATTGTATGCTTCGGAAATTAAAGGATAGATCAAAAAGTAGCATAGAAAAATATGTAGTGCTAACTAGTGCAACTAGAGCAAAGTTTGATGTACTTAAAAAGTGTAAACAAAATCACTTGTCAATTAAATATCAACTAGATCTTTTTGGCAGCATTGTGCAATCGATTTTATTGAATGGTTGTGATATTTAGGGTTTTTCGAACACTTCCCTAATCGAAAAATGACATGTATATACAATTACATGTAATTAAATTAAATCAAAACACTCCTAATCATTTTATTTATGAAGATATCTGTTTTAAAAGATCTAAACGAGAATGATCAAATTTTGGTCGAAAATTATTTTATCAGACAATAGCAAAATTACAAAAAAACATTTATTCACTTAATTTGTACAGATAATATCAACCCCTGGATAAAATGCATTTGAGTGTGGGTTATCATATAGGGGGGAAATAAAACATGTTTAATACAGAATGGTTAAATGCAAATTTACTACAATCACTAAAGGGAATAGAATGAAATTTCATGTAATTCGTCAAAACCAATTAATTCTTCGATTTTTAAAAATGAATACAAATTTTAATCTTGTTTAGATGAACTTCCTAAACGTAAAAGAGAAATATTACGTAGATTTGGAGCATTCATTTTTAGATTACCTGTAGAGGCAAGATGATCGTTAAACATGCTTAGAAATGAAAGAGTATGCACCTTGTGTTTTAATGATTTGGCTGACGAGTTCCATTACCAGTTCAAATGTACTGATAAAACTATAAAGACTTCGAGAAGACCAGATAATGATAAATTTAAACAGCATTTTAATTGCAAATTGCTATTGTACTATCATGAATGGGTATGCATGGTTTTCAATGATATTGAATATATTAATGAAAAGGAGATTTGAAAATCTCAGTGGTACCTTTGTACCCAAAAGTATATGTTTATACCCCCGGGGGCTGATGTCTTTTTATCCTGATTACAATAATAATTCCTCTGCGCTCTGTTTTCGTGAATATTACCCTGGCATGGTTTGAAGTTGATGAAAGACCTGCGCATTTCTCGAAATGTTGTTGGCCGCTGAACGTAGCTATGAATTTAGAAACTGCGTTTACGTTTAAATTAGAAGTTTTCTCTTTGGAATATACATGTAATACCTAAACCGTCAATCCCTGGAAACAAGATGAATTCCGATGAACTTCAAACGAATCAAAGTCCATCGAATTTATCCGACGCGAAGCAGACTGATTTATCCTTAATACATTATACCAACGTTCGAGGTACCTCAGTGGTAAAGCTTGGCAGTGTGACTGTCAAACATAGGAAGTGATTGCTTCTTCGACAACCGTTCGGTTGAGGAGTGAGAACCATGGGTGTACTGGATATGATCTTAAAACGGAGCGTTGCTAAAACACGGAACAGAAAACGGAACGAAAATGAGGAATCGGTCAAATATGCATTATTTTAAATTCTAGGGATTTGTTTACAAGCGGTAAAGAAATCTTATCTCAATAGTCTGCATCATAAATTGATTAAGCTCAATTTTACACGTAAAAACTCGTAATTTCGACATTGAAAGAGGTGTTAGCGAACAGCGACACCTATGGGTGGAGAATGGAAAGAACAAGATTTTATATATGTCCCCTCTCGTTGCAAGCACACGTATTTACAATAATACAGTGCATGTGTGCACTTACAACAGAGACTTTGGTATGTGTAAAACAACGATGATTTATTATCTTACTAAATGAACAAGTTAAACATCTTGAGTTTGATTTTTTGTTTCAATAATAGATAATACAGACTGAGTGACCGCAACAGTCCAATCCAAAATAGGAGAGAACCTCTGACAGTGTATTTCTAATCCTAATACGTGTGCCTTATCATTTAAATTAATGGCGTGACCTTTACATTCATCCAAACTTAAATTCTCATTTAGCCTTTTAGCTATTTATTATATTTTGAAATAAATCTGTTAATTTCTCTTACCAAATTCATAAACTTCACCTTAGTTTTTATTGGCCAGTTAAAACTGGGTTTTTAATTATATTTTTTTTTATTTTTTAACTGAATCGAGGCAAGTTTAATGTCGTCTCATATACCATTGCTGAATTCTTTCATTTCTGAAGTAAATCATTATAAATATTGAGAAAAGTGTAGACGAAATAATTCTGCATCCCTCACCAATGAGACTCTTCAGGTGAGAGATAACTCGTAAACATCTTTTTCTTTATGACGTAACTCAAGTAATAATGCTGCGGCTTACTGTATTGGGAACCTGTACGACGATGTTGAACGTGGTTTTTAAAATGAAACTCAGAATCAAAGCCGATTTTTTTTTTTTACATTGTAAAACCCCAGTCATACTGTCCTTGGATCCACGACCACTCTCCATTTAGTCTAACGTAGTAACTTGCCGTGGGATAAAGTAGGTATGATATTGTTAAAATTTGTTGGGTCCTTGTTCTGGCCTCAGTGGTCGGTAATAGTCGGCTAAAATTGGCAACCTTGATCGTATTGTTGCTGCTCAAAACAAATTTAAGTGCTCGTTACATAGACAAGACTCGCTGCTGTAGATGTTGCAGTAACTTCAATTACAGATATCCCAAAATGAAGGACTTACATGTAGCTATAGGATGATTTAGCTAAAACTTCTTATCGATTTCGTGACAAGGAGGTATTATTCTACCATGATTTAATCAATGTGTCACTAGATATAGTAGTATATATAATAAAATAATGAGACTCTTTTTATAGTGATTAATGGATGATGTGGGTAACTGATAAATATATTGTTTACATACCCATTTAAGGGCATACACAATGTACATTTCAAAAAAAAATTCTATCTCCAATATTGAAGACTTCCAATAAAGATATTATGAAAACCAAGAGTTACAGGAAACCCAAAGGTTATTCTATCCCTTCATTATTTGATGATGATGAAAATATAATTATACAACAAATGACGGTGTTTTTGTAGTATGTATATGTACAGGTGAATTACATGTGCTTTCTTCAAAGAGAGGTAACTCAAAATTCAGGTATAAGGTTCTATTCCTCATCATCTGTTATCTTTTCGAAAACCCAGGTAATATAGTCTGATTTTTTTCTCAAAGAATACTTAAGGATACTATGATTTCATATTAAGAATAGTTTTAAAAATTATAACGATAACAAACAATGCGTGTGACCTTAAGGGGCATAGACACATTTTTAGCTTAAAAAATTCAAATGTTAGATTCCCATTTTCAATGTTTACAATGCTCACATAAGATATTTCTGATGGTCAGCAAAGATTTAAACACCAGTTGTTGAGTTACAAGTGAGATACAGCAATTACAATTCTTTGTTGTGTAAACAAGGCTCGTGCCATGCTTTTGTTAACATATATTGAATATGCTAGTAATCGTTCCGTTTGAAGCAGATTTTCTAAACACAATTAAACAGTTTCTAGTGTTTCTCACATCTCATTTTGTTTTAAACATGGTATTTTCTGTGAACCAATCTTTATGTAAACAAAAACAAGGCACTGGCCATGTTTACAGAACAAAGAATTGGGAGCGCTGTATCTTACTTGTAACTCATGATCAACTGACATTCAAATTTTTGCTGACCATTTGAAATAATTTGGTTAAGCATTTTAAACATTAAAAATGCAAAAATAAAATTTGGCTCAAAACGTGTCCATGTCCCTTTAAACAATTAATGTGCTAAACTGAGTCTCTTCCTAAATAAGAAAATAGTTTATCTGGCTTTGAAATTCGCTTTTTAATGAAACAAACAGTATTTTATCGTGGTTGTTATCAATTGTATAATCTAGATTTTTCTTCGAATTCTTTACAAACAATAACAGCCCGGTGACTACACCCGCAATGATAGAGCAGTCCTAACCACAACTCTCGTCATTAAAAACTATGGGGAATTACGTTGCTCATTCTTCGCGGAAGTACTTACTGGGCATGCTCTTAGATTTACATTTTATAAAACGAAAGGGTCTTTTGGCATTACATTGGTTTCGTTTTCCTATATAGAGAACAACAACATGAGATAACCAAGGATTTGGTTAATACCAATATTACCAAATGCTCTTTCTCATTTGATATTGACCTATTGCTGACGACCAAGTTTGATTTAAGCACTTGATCTCCAGAGGCAGGAAATTAATATCCAAATACACAGCCGGAACTTTGCTCATTTGCATAAATTCCAATGGCGAAGTTATCATAACACGGAATCGGTAATATAGATTTAAGGCACATGTATGCAATGTAGAAGGAGTTGGAAATGTTTTAAAATGCCAAGACAAATCAGTTGATGCATAACCTGTTCTCATGCGATGAAAACACGATGTTTCTCAATTACTCAAACTACACATAAAAGGTTCAATGCCTTATATCATAAGAAGCATTTGTTTATATTCAAAATTTCAGTGTTAATTAAACGTATTTTGATGTGTTGATATCTTTAAATTGTTACAATAGATGGTACTGATTTCATGATGTATTAAAACATGCGGAAGATCTCTTCACGGTGAGTAACTATATTTCCAGTACAAGAAATGAAAAGGGAAATCTTATCAAATAAATTTCACGTCAGAGATCGATTATATCCAGATTCTTTCACGTATTTTTTTGCATTCGTCATTTGGTAGTAAATATTATTTTACGAACATTTGTCTTATCGGGCTCTCGGCGGGTGTGACAGGTGGGGAGGGGATGCTCACTCTTCCTGGGCACCTGATCCCATCTCTGGTGCGGCCCAGCCATTTTTATGAATATATAACTTTGTTCATTTATCCTAAGAAAGGGACGAGTCGTCCCAAGGACCTATTGAATTGTTCGTTTCGTTGGTTATATCTGTGCTTTATGTAATTTTTGTATTTGACCTTGTAACTATTATGTAGATCCGACACTTGTTGGGGTTAGTGCTTCTTTACCTATCCATTGCATCATCTTGATCCGTCTGTACACCTATTCCCTACTTATTTCCTGGTTTTACCCATGTTGTGCCATTTCCTGTGTCGTTGGTGTTTTCGTGTCCGCATCTTTGTCGTTCTCCTCGTATTATTTGGTTGTCTAGAAAGTATTCAAATTCATATTCGTGCCGTTGGAATANGCTGTGTCGTTGGTGTTTTCGTGTACGCATCTTTGTCGTTCTCTTCGTATTATTTGGTTGTCTAGAATTTATTCAAATTCATATTCGTGCCGTTGGAATAATTTTTGTATTTGACTTTGTATCTTCTATGTAGATCCGACACTTCTAGTTATCGGGTGTCGTTGGATTCCACTGCATCATTTTGATCTGCCTGTATACCTATTTTCTAATTAATTTCATGGTTTTTCTCAGCTATCCCCTTCATTTGTGTGCTACTAATGTTTTTGCTTCCGCGTCTTTGTTGTTTCCCTCGAATCATTTTTTTTTTGTCTTTGATTTAATTTAAACTTATCGATACTAGTATTTTATAATTTTCGTTTACAGCCTGTGATCTTTCATGTCGACGTTGGATTTTCAAATTTTATCAATAATGTGTTTCAAGTACAACTTAGGATACTTTGTTTTGCCACGTATTTTTGTCTAATTCAAGCACAACTCATTTCGGTTCGTTTCCATTCACATAAATTCCGGATTCTTTCAAATAATTTTTGCAGTCGTCATTTGGTAGTAAATATTATTCAACGAACAGGCAGGGGAAGTTCACTCCTCCTAGGCACCTTATCCCATCTCTGGTGCGTCCAGGGCCGTGTTGGCCCGACCATTTTTGTTGAAACCTCTGCAACATCAGATTGTTTGTCAGCAGCTTGCCTCGATTTAAAAACTGATCATACGCAGAACAAGCTCTTTCGTATCGAATAAGCTGAGACATACACACCATACAGATGTATGCTGGTGATGATGGATATGTTGCAATATGAATATGGGAAGTTGACGATGGGGAAGCTNAGGTGATGATGGATATGTTGCTATATGAATATGGGAAATTGACGATGGGGAAACTGAAATCATCCCGTTTGTCATAAAATTGAGTTGTTAGTTTGCCGTTAATGTCAATGTTCAATAAAATATCCAAGTATGGAGCATACATGGAAGACTCTGTGGTGTCTTTATCTCAGGTTCACGTGGATATATCGAATCGACATATGAATGAAAATTATTATTAGACCTAATATACATAAAACGTTGTCAATATATCTGAATGTCGAATTAAAGGCCACAGCTAGATATTTTTCTTCTTATGTCGAAGCCTTTGAATAAATTCTGCTTCGTAAGAAGAACTTACAAAGGAGCACAAATCGTGCCGATGGGAATTTCAACAGACTGTTGGAAGACATGATCACCATAGACTACAAAGATAGCATCAATTATAACATGAAACACAGGCAGAATAATTCTTTATCATTACGAAAAATTGACGATAATAATTTTTGGAAGAGTCAGCTTCTTCCATCTTTGGATGACCGTAACTGCAGTTATGGACAACATTCACACCAGTTGAAGACTGATCTCGTTACACCGTAGTTTATTAGTTGCTGAAGCGTGATTTGTCGTTACCGCATGTGGAGGACGTAACTGAACCTTCACGATAAATGCATGATTAGCCAAGATTCAGTAAAGATTAAACTACGGTGTACCACAGCTTCAAGAATTATTGCCGCGAAAAAGGACAATGATACAAGAACAAGCATGATTTACACCTCGATGGACCACGAATACCCGCGTTCACTTTCCGGTGCGTTGCGATAATACAGGAAATGTCATTTTACACAATTTGATAAAGGATATGTGTGCGGGGGATGATTGATAAAATATGCAGCATGATGATTATGCAAAAGAAATTGACATAATTAGATGTTTATCTATAGGATATACTCTGGTGCATTGCAATTATATGTAAAAATATGATATAATATATTTGCATTAATTTAGTACTAGCTTGAAGCATCCAGGATGTAAAATGCACGACGTTAATATTTAGCTAAGCTTTGTTAAAAGCAAAGTCCTGGTTGTAGGCACGAAATCGTCAGCCATATTGTCAAAAATAAACCGAACAACCTTAAAGAGCCTTCCGCTATACAAAATAGAAACAATAAGAGGTGATATTTTTCTATATATGGATGAAACTGAGTCAACTTACATGCACATACATTACTGTATGCGTATATGAATATAATTTAGCTACTTTCTATATAGTACATTTTTAAGTCTATTTAATCGAAGAACCTGTATTCTTTCAAGAAAAAAATGAAAAAGGGTGAACTAAAGATAGTAAACAATTCAAGGGAATAAGATGAGCTAAATGCCCATGAACGACAGATAAATAAGCAATATAGAAATTTTCCGAAATTCCACCTTTTAACTCAGTAGAATTAAAAAGTGACCAAGCTGTCCTGGTACCGTATAAGGGTATCCGGGTAGCGTAGTTCGATCCCCGTGATCGGCAGTGGTTATACTCCGGTCTCCTCCCACAAAATGACCTCCTCACGCAAAAATCTGTGGAAGTCGGTTAAATAGCTAGTAGTTGTCTGATTTTTTTTATTATTATTTATGTATTCACTTATTCTATGAGCCGCTTGGACTCTTTGTTGGCGGGATACCTCCAGCGATAAAAGGGAGTTATATCATGTAAACATGAAATCACCATTCAGTAGGACTACATACTGTAAACGAAATCCTCATCTCCCATGATGTTTCTACTGATATTTTCCTCAGACAAACCAGAGGTGGGATCAGGTGCCTAGGAAAAGTAAGCATCCCCTGTCGAGCGGTAACACTCGCCGTGAACCCATTGCCTTGATCAGGTAAACGAAGTAATCCGTAGTCAAAATCAGGGTATAAGAACGGCTTGGTATGAAACACGTCAGGCAGCATTTTACCTAATGGGAGGTTGTATTGGCAAGCTAGATCGTTAAAATGGACATAGAATTTGCGNGGAGGTTGTATTGGCAAACTAGATCGTTAAAATGGACATAGAATTTGCGAAATGCTGCCTTTAAACGTGACTGTTTGAACCCCTATAACATCAACTTGCTTCTAAGTAGCTTGCCTCGATTTAAAAACTGANTACATCAACTTGCTTCTAAGTAGCTTGCCTAGATTTAAAAACTGATCATAAGCAGAAAAAGCTCTTGCGTATCGAATCAGTTGAAAGACATAAATACCATATGCAGGTGTTAATAGAATGTTGCTACATAAATATGGAAAGATGACCATAGAGAAGCATCTTCGCTAGCCAAGGGTTTTCAGTCCCCAATCTGGGGAGCGGAGTGGACCGAAAACCCTTGGCTAGCGAAGATGGGGAGCGGAGTGGACCGAAACCCCATGGCTAGCGAAGATGGAGAAGCTGAAATCATCCCGTTGTCATAAAGTTGTTAATTTGCCGTTAATGTCAATGCATGTATCTAAATATGAAACAGACATGAAAGAGTCGGTGGTGTGTCTTTTTTCGATTTCACTTGGACATATCAAATGAACATTTAAATGAGAACCTCTAGCTCTCTGATCTGTCGCAATACTCTTCCCAAAGGGCCACAGTATAGTACAGTGCATGTCATCACAAAACCCTCGCTCTAAGTACTTTGATTCATTTTTATTATTGAACTTACATTACATTCTTTGTCTGGTTGGGCAGTGTGAAATGTGATTTCCTAGAAATTGGAAATGCTTCGGAAGAATTGATCTCTTTTTGTCAATTCGTTTGCAAGAGACCCCCGATTTTTTGAAGAGTTAACTTTTTAATTATTGTACGCCTCCAGGACATCCACAGATTCAATTTCAGCTCTGACGCTTTGTTGCTCCATAAGATACTTGTGTTCGCCGCATCTTTATAGTCTTTTAATACTATGAAAACGGTGCAGTTGCAACCAATATTCAATATCAATTTCTTAATCTTCATTTATGAGCAACTGCGAATATTTTGTTTCTTTTATTTCTTTTCTCCTTATGGTAACTAACCTGCATGCTGTCAACTATATCTTCTTCGCCGTCAGTTTTAATGATACATTTAAACTGAATTACAATCTGCTTGGGCCAGAGATGGAGCGCGGAACAATCAATGAATAATTGTACTGTATGCCTTGTATAGTGTTTCCTAACCGTGTATGCTCGTATGGAAGTTGGTAGGAAACGGAATAATTCCCCAAACCGATGTCATTCTGGATTATTATTAGAATAAGTTTGCAACGCCATTTTTTAAATGTAAAGTTAATCGATTTCAAAGTCACGGTTGAGCATGCCTTCGATCGTGAAAGTGTGACTGGATTTAAGGTTGATCCATCCTCATGTGATGTCATGGGTTTTCCATAAAGCTTTATTCCATTAAACTTTGCACGTGATAGAAATATATCTTCTAAAGGACTTTCATTCACTGGATATAATAATTTGGTAAACTTTTTATAGTGAAAAAAATGCTATTTCCCATAGATAATTAAATAATTAAAACGAAAAAAATATTGTCAAGGGCTATAACTCCTATAGTGGCAATTCTTCTACCTTAGGTGAATTCTACATTGATTTTCCTAATATGCACATTAAATTTATGCATATTTACAAATAAGCAGTTTTTTTAAACTGCTTAATTTAAAATTGTCATTTTTATTTATTTTATTCAATTCTGTTCTAAGAAAATTATTCAAAATGTGCGATTTTTCTGATATACCTATACTTCTATGTCTGACATTTAAAAAGGTGACAACATACACATTTCTTTTCATAATTAATTGATTAAACTATAATATGAGTAGAAAAAGAAGAATTTTAAGTTTAGAACACATAATTCTTTAGAATTCCTGAGGGTGGATCAACCTTACTAACAAATACTTTCATAGCTACAGTTTTCCACAATCATGATTTGTGGCACGATTAAAATCGTGGTCTCAATCGTGGAATGATCAATTATTGCGTTGATCGTGGTGACTCAAATTTGTTTTCCACAATCAACAAAGTAAAATTTCAGTCGTTGTATTGAAATCGCATCAGACCGTATTGCACCGTAACAAAAAGCAACATAACGCCTTTAATCGTGCTCCCAAGTCGTGATGATCGCGATACACGATAAACATTACGCAATGTTGCGATATGAAACGATCGCTGCCGATAGTTTGGATGTGTACAAATGCCACATTGTCATTAACGTAAAGTTCCGCCGTTTCCAGTGGTTTTGGGTTGTATTTTTCACTCTCTAACTGATGATATTTTTAAAACAATCAATTCAATGGTCAGTCAGGATGTATTCATACATTTGTACATGTAGCTCAATCCGTGAACATCCTCGACCCTGAAAGACGTCGCCATTACAATATAACGAATCGGTTCATGATTACTATATATAACGTATACAAAAGTTCCTGCACGTACAAGATCGTCCCAAATCAAAGACCTAGATCATGAGACCAAGGTCCAATCGTGAACTTAATCGCATGTGATCGTATCTGAACGGGTGATCGTAAGAAATTGTGTCACCTAAAATGTATCTATCGTGACCTCACCGCATCAAAGCGCAACAAATCGTATCAGACCATATACTCTATCGAAACATGGAAATTACAGAAAACACAGCTAGGAATCTAGCATTGCCCATGACTTTATTTGTGTTCTTTATACGAAAGTGGAACGACGGCCGCTCGGGAGTGAGACGGACATACAATGTACTTACTATCAAGTGAAATCAGTGATGCCGCCGAGAAATACAGCGCTCTCCGAAATCAACAAGATCCACTGATAAGCCTTCCTAAAAGGCAAATGGATCAATTTAGAATGTCATCAAATAAACTAAATATTTTTTTATGATAATGGATTTTTCGTTCTTTTTGATTGCTGGTAAGCCTGGACTGTTGTGTGGCGATTTTCATACGATGTGTGACGTACAGTAGTTTGATAAGGTTGTATGATAGATGTAGTAGACGGCTGGAACTCTCATAATCTGTACTGTCTGATTGTCCCTTTTTCAGCAAATTCTTTTCCTGCGACTATGATGAATCAATTAAAATACTCGACTTCCAATTACAAGCAATATTCCTTCTTTTCCCTGCTTTATTAAATGTTTCAAATTTCAAGTCGTTTAAGACAAAACCTTTTCCAGAAATTGAATCTCGATGTATTAATATTTTCTTTTCATTACATACTTACGTAAAACTGCTAAATCAATGTATTATTTCCAGCTGATGAATTCGTCTCGTATTCAACATTTTAATATTCTGAATTCAATATTAGTCATTATTTCAACTGTGAGCTTATGTTCGAGGAAGAATTAAAGTACTTTTCTTACGTATTTCTTGTAAGCCGGGAGGGCTTTTTCACCTTCGGATGATATAAAAAATAATTGCCCAGGAAATGTTCTGTATGCAAATTCGTTTATAGGTACTCTTAAAATCTACTTTCAGTTTTACTCATGTATTACTCATAGTACATTATTTCAGTTATGAGAGTTGCCAAATGAATCATATGGTAACGAAATAAGAAAATATTCTCATCTGAATGCTGCCAATATGTCTCGTTCAAATATGCTTTTTTTTATTCGTCGTTACCGGAAGTCAAGCAACTGAAATCCCCAGATTCCTTTAAAATTTTATAAATTACAGTTGAATTTAATCAAAATGGGTCTTTAGAAGTCACATATACTGATGGTTTGTCTGTTAAACTCAAAATTGTCGTTTGATAACATGTAGGTAATATTTTACATATTGACTGTAGGAGCCAGAGTCTTTCGTATGAACAATTTTAATTTTTCTTACAGATTCACAGTTATAGGTTTTTTTTAGCAGTGTTTGAAACAGAAGCAAACTATTACATAAGTATCAAGAACTAAAATGCTCAATTGTTCACACATTTAATCACTATGATCAATTTGGTGCAACCCTGGTACCAAACCCGTACCCCTGGGATCATGAAAAATACAATTTTGCAAAAACGGTTACATGCTTCTATATACTATTTAATGTTTTACACAAAAACACTGCATAACAAGTTTGATTCCGTCCGGAGTCAGAACCTCTACCCTGGGGATCATGAATTTAGAATTTTGGTAGAGGTCTTCTTGTTCAACATGACTATACATTTAGTTCTTTTTAAATGTAGTTGTTGAAAAAAGATTTTTCGGAATTTGGCCAATTT
>CAJDSM010003938.1:0-15059 GCA_903981925.1 Ostrea lurida
CTTGTTCTAGGATTTGATAGTAATATGTTTCTACTAATTCAAAACAGTGATACATTTTTAAATGGTGTTCCTAACCATCTTCATGAAATAACATAATGAAACTGTAAAATTTTGAAAATCCATGGAAGTTGGCCCTTGTGAATTTGAATAATTTTACAATATTCACATATATTATATTTCCACATCTACCTGGACTACAGACAATATTAGATTTTGCATAAACTATCTGATATGTATACATTTATTAGATTTTGCATAGTACTGAATCAGTGTTTTTCACACATAAAAATTACTGTCTTATTCAGGCAGTTCCTTTTCACAAAAATTGTCTGAAATTTTTCAATATGGTGTCAAACTTTCTGAAGAAGGTTAAATGATTAGAGCTTTATTTAAACTGTATGAAAATAACATCTTGATTAGGAAACTACTGGACAGTAACAGGATGTTTTCATCATTAATCAAGTGTTTTTAAAACTTTGGATAATGTTGTGAGAATTAATCACTGACAGTTACTGTAAATTTCCAATAAAATGCGAGTAATTTATTATCGCATAATTTCGCGAGGAGCATCGATCGGGAAATCAAATTTTTCGCTTTTATTTTTATGGTACTACAATACATGTAAACACTCTTCATTACCACAGCAATTGCAAATTTATGTTTTCGCGATTTGACGTGTTAAGTCAACTCGCGATATACATATAAAGTACTCGCGTAAAATAAGGAATCTACAGTACACGTTTTGTAATGTTTTGCTAATTACAGGTTGGCTTCACCAAGGAAGGCAAAATAACAGCCGTTGAATGTGACGTGTACAACAATGCAGGCCACAGCCTGGATCTGTCTGCTGCAGTGAGTATCTGTCAACTGTCGTGAACCTTCACTATCTAAATGAATTCTTGTCATAGTGATAGTGTGTATATTACGTACTATCATTAAATGAGATACATACATGCCAACTTTTGAAAATCTCAATCTCCATGGGGGATTTTTGCGCGTGACGGACTTTTTTTCAAAGCGCTCTAATTCCGCGACAATTTTTGTCGTGAAATGCAAAATGTACATCTTTTAAAGACAATGCCAATCTAATTTTTGCTACATGTCATCATATATCAATAAAAACATCAAGTTCTTTTTCTCTGCGTTAAGGCTTAACAAAACTAAATAAGATAATAGCAAATTAGAACTACTTTGAAAAAATATGCAGATATTTTTAAGAGTCTAAATTCTCAAACTATGCAACAATATTAGAAAAGATAAGTGTGCATAGGCTAAATACAGTCCCCCAGCCAATAAGTTGAAGACACAAATGTTATTACTTAAAGTTGGTAACCTGAAAGTAGATTTAAACCTTTAGCTTTTAAAAAAATATTAAAGCACTCGCAATGCATCTGTGCTGTTTGTAACCAATCGAAATGGCATGATGCAGGAGGTTTTGATGGAACAATTTGCACCAGAAGGACGTTCTGCCTCTGTACAAACTTCGTGAGACCGAAAATCTGGTCACCCAGATGGGACATCTGAAATGATTACCAAAAATTCATCAAAATTACCCGGTGGTATATTTTATTGTAAAAGGCTATTGCCAATCTAATTCCAACCGTTTAAATTTTTTAAAAAAAAAGCTTTAACCAGACTATTGAAGCGATATGTTCGAATTCGTTTCAACAACGTCTGTTAAATACTAGGTCCCCTATATTATTTAAATGCATTACTAATAGTTTTGGATATATTCCAACATCAACAAACATGAACGTACCTTATCCCGCGCATATCTCGAGTCTCCCCGTGTCCAAATTGTTTTGATGGGTGTAGCCTAAAGTAGATCATGTAGTCGTTCACATCACGTCTGTGTATACAGAATTGCCATTTTGAAAGAATGTTCCATCTTCCCGATTGGATATGGGCGATTAATTGTCCAATAAATATCTTGAACACAGTTAAGCCAGGTAAATACAACATTCCGATAACAACGTTTTCATGTCAACAACAAATGGGGCTGACTTATGCTCCCCCGACATTTCTGAATTGGTTGGCCACAGAATGGGCGCGGGAATTTTAAATTCAGTTGGAAATCGGGTAAATGTTGTCGTAAAATCGGGGAACATTTTTACAAGGAGATCGGGATTTTCTGGGGTTTTTTTGCTTTCCCGATCGGGAAAGCGGAATGGCGTTTGCCAAGGCGTAAATCGGGAGAAATCCGCAATCGGGAAAGTTGGCATGTATGGAGATACTTACTCTTTGCAGGTAATGGACAGAGCCTTGTTCCATAGTGATGCCTCCTACAACATTCCTAATATCAGGGTGTCTGGACGCTGCTGCAAAACTAACATTCCTTCTAACACCGCCTTCCGTGGATTTGGTGGACCTCAGGGCATGTTTATTGCTGAGACCTGGATAGAGCAAATAGCTTCAACTTTAGGCATTCCAGTTAACCAGGTGTCTGATTTCTGCTTAAAATATAGAATCTAGTCTTTTAATTCATAGCTTAGGGTTCCATGGACTTTTGAGACCACCAACAGGAATTATAAATTCCACTATTATGTACCTCCAGGAAGTAAGCATTTCTTCATGGCAACCAAGAATCCACTATAAACATATTTTCTTTGAATGAGCTTTATGGTTCTTTTCCAAATTGTATGAAAATATATCGCCTGGAATTGAAAGTGGGAATACAAATGTTTTTGTCAAGGTCAGAGAAATGAACATGTACAATGAAGGGGAGACAACCCATTTTAACCAGCCCCTTACTCAATGTAATATTAAACGCTGCTGGAATGAATGTTTGGAAAGAAGTGACTACTACAATAGAAGAAAGGACATTGACATATTCAACAGGTAAGTTGCTATTGGTAAACGATAGATACAGCAAAGAATTTGGACCTCATTTAGATTTAAGTATAAAAACTGGAGACCAACACCTTCAGGTTAAAAATATGGTAGATTCTCACGAGTGGATACCATGCGGTATTCAATAGGGTCTGGAACCA
The DNA here is from genome assembly GCA_903981925.1 of Ostrea lurida. Lineage (NCBI taxonomy): Eukaryota > Metazoa > Mollusca > Bivalvia > Ostreida > Ostreidae > Ostrea > Ostrea lurida. The sequence goes on from CAJDSM010003938.1 coordinate 2,991, forward strand.
GAAGTAAAACTTAAAGTAATAAAACAGATCACCAACACATCGTAAGAATGCTCTGTGAATTTATTTTGGGTTTTTTAACCAAAATAAATTCACAGAGCATTCTCACGATGTGTTGGTGATCTGTTTTATTACTTTAAGTCTCATTTAGAATTTGTAAAGTATTTTCCATATTCAGCATAGATTTCATTTGCATCATTTTTCAAATGAAAATGCTGCATTGAATGGTTTTTTACTACCCTATATATATAGCATTGTCTACAATGAGGAAATTTTCTTTTAGATATCTCATTTACAGCATTGCAATTTTTTTGTGTCTGTCATCATCCATCATGGGTTAACAATTGATTTTTTTTAACTTCTTGACAACTACTGCTATAGTGTATTACTGTAGTGTACATATAGGTGATGGAAAGGTCAAATACATGTATTTTGCCAAATGAACAATAATAAAAAAAATATACAAAAGGTTCAGATACAAAATGAATAGTCATGAATGCAAAATTAACAGTGTACCAAGGGAAATCATGTCATTATCAATGCATGTATTTATAAGCCTATAGACCTCAACAGTTTTATTTCCTCAACATATGAATTTTATCAACGTTTGAATTTTAGTTGACATAATGCTTTAATTCCGGCTTTGATCCTTATTGCAGTCTTTTGTGTCATAATTTGACATTCATTACATAGCAATGTTTTTACTGTTATATTTCTGCAGTGAAAATAGATGGAAAAAGAGGGGAATCTCTATCATACCAACAAAGTTTGGAATCGCTTATACAGCACTGTTTTTAAACCAGGTGAGTTTTTAATAGAACTTACATGTACTATATGTTTGTTGGCATTTTGGTGTATTGCTGTGGTATTTCTTTGCTTTTTAAAACAACCCAATCAAGGCTTAGAATTTAAGTAAAGTTTTTGGAAGATCATAAAGTTGTAACACTGGATGCTAGTTTGAAGCATGATCAATTAAAAACACACAAAACAGGTGTAACAAGAATTCATTAATAGATGAGAAAGGAGGGCTTGCTCATTCTTTTTGCAATGATAAATCCACAGAATTGCAATATACTAGGCCCAGTTTTTTTCCCTATTAGTTTAAATTAGTTATTCTTTTCCTAAATGTGCATTGCATAAGTGTGTTTTTACATAGGATTTTAATGAATTTGTGAGTTTTTGATAGTGTACTTGTAATGTTATCTTTTCATTACTAGGCTGGTGCCTTGGTCATTATTTATAAGGATGGATCAGTTCTGATCACCCATGGAGGGACTGAAATGGGTCAAGGACTCCACACCAAAATGATTCAAGTAAATCTCAAACTAAACTCAGAGACACAAAACCCTGTTTAAAAGTATGGATGTTCCTTAATAGCTCTGCCCAACTTTATGATTTGGGCTGATTGTTGAATATTGTATTGCATATAATTTCTTTTCCAATGTAAATATCTAGATGAGTATTTAGTGTTTGTCAGACATGGACTATTGTGAATCATAGCAAAATTTCTCAGGTTGCAGCTAGAACATTAAGAATTCCAGCCTCCAAAATACACATCAGTGAGACAAGTACCAACACTGTTCCCAATACATCTGCCACAGCAGCCAGCGCCAGCTCCGACCTGAATGGGATGGCCATCCAGGTAAAATAAACACACGTAATGAGATGATCATTCAGGTGAGAAACTTGCATGTATAGGATGATCATCCAGGTAATAAGCTTGCACATTTTTTGGCTAGTTCAATTTATCTCATAACCAGTTTGCAACAGAATATTGATTAAAAGATACATACTGAGGATATGTGTTTATACAAATTCAGAAGTTTTTATGAAAGGTTCACATTTTCAATTTAGAATGCTTGTCAAATTCTGCTGGAAAGATTGGAGCCATACATAAATTCTAATCCTAAAGGATCTTGGGAAGATTGGGTATGCATCTGAAGTGATATATGGTGAAATTCATTACATTTCTGTATACATGTAAATAATCTTATGCAGTTTTCTTTATAAGTGATTTTGTTTGACACTAGGTAAATGCAGCATATTTTGACAGAACAAGCCTTTCCACTACAGGATTTTACAAGTATGTTCTCTTTTCTTATTTTTGAGCATCAGCTTGAATAACTGTTTCATTTCCAGTCCAAGTACCTCAGTATGCCAGATTTTATCTTTCATTTTTCTGCACTGAGGACAGTTGTGATATAAACAATAACTATTTTCCTTTTTTGTCACAAGAACACCAAACATTGGGTACAACTTTGCAAACAATAGTGGGAATCCATTCAACTACTTCAGTTTTGGAGTAGCTTGCTCTGAGGTGGAGATTGATTGTCTAACTGGAGATCATAAGGTACTTATATTTTTATGCCTCTCTTCTGATGGAAAGTAAAGAATTTTTGTAGCACCTTACATAATTCAAGAACTTTGAAATAAAAAGCACATGATTTTATGCCCCCGCCATAAAATGCCGGGGGCATATAGTGTTACAGTCCCTGAAACGTTCTACTTTATCACAACGCGGTGACGCACGCAAGAACCACACGGTGACCGACGGTACGCAATTTCTGACCGGTGACCGCACGCTCTACCGCGACCGACCGCAATGTGAACGGTGACCGCACGCTGACCGCTAATTGAATTAATCATTCGGAATGTTTCTGGAATGTTTTTCACTTGAGTTAGATTTTATTCATATCATATAAGAAAAAAATTAAATAATTAATTGTATCAATACACTATAATATATAGGATAAGAAAAAAACATATACATTCAATCAATGGATAAAGAATATAAAACAAACCACATGATGATCTACATGTTGTATGAAACATATGCGAGTCTATATAAGCAACTGTACATGTAGTTCTGTAAAAGTATGCTTAAATGATATACAACCGTACAAGTATTTCTCGTGGAGATTATTTTTTCTCTAAATGCACATGTATGCAAAAAAGAAAAAAAAACTATATTTTTTTTTATTAGCACTGTAACGACCTCCAGATTACGGGCGTACATGCATGGCTTCAAAATTTAGGGGCACGAGATACATATACCTGCAATTAACAAACACCCCTAAAATCTATGCATTAAACAAACACGGACGTGTACCCCTTGTCACACAGTATTTTTTATTAGCACAATTGTACGACATCCAGATTACGATGTACATGTATGGCTTCAGGGTTTGCGAGCACAAGGAATACATTATACCTGCAATTAACAAAACCCCTAAAGATTGCATTAACAAACACGGCAGCATCGTAAATTTACATGTAGCTACGCTTTCTCTTTGGAGTTCCAATGTCAATGCAAAGAAAAAAAGCTGAATGTGAACCGCACGGTGACGACCGCTGACTCACGGTAAACCGGTGACCGCGACGGTGACCGCAAAACTGTGACCGGTGACCGCACGGTGACCGCACGGAAAAATGGTAAAGGTAGAACGTTCAGACTGTACCCTGTTCCGTCATTCTGTTCATCTCTCCTCTGTCTTCCATTCATTTGGTTCTGTATATATCTCTGCAAGGATTCAACACATTCAACTCAAATTTGATAAATGGATACATCACAGGAAATTATGGAGGTCAAGTTGAAGTTGGTCATGGTCCACTGATTTTTGACAGAGTTAGCCCTCTTGAACTTAGAAAAAAATCTGAAATTTTTCGTTTCCGTTCATTATCTCTGCAACAGTTGCACACATTCAACTCAAATTTGGTATATGGTACTCATAGGAAATGCAGGTCAAGTTCGAAGTTGGTCATGTCCGATTGATTTTTGACAGAATTAGCCCTCTTGACCTTAGAAAAAATCAGAAATTTTTTGTTTCCGGTCATTTCTTCTGCAAACGGTTGCACACATTCAACTCAAATTTGATATAGGATACGCCAACATTCAATGCAATTTAAAAACTTTAAATTCACCCTTTACGAATTTCCATTCATTAGACTTCAGTGTAGGCAGGGTGCATTCGTGTCGCACCGACACATCTAGTTCTTTATTAAATTAAAAGTCTGTTTGTTTGCTTCATTGTAAAACTATGGAAATTATTTATAATTTATAACAACTTGTGTTGTTTTTACGATTTTCAAACACCAATACCCGGTAATGCCCTTCACACTCGTTATTCAACCAATCAGAAAACAATATATTTTTACTACCAGTACTCAGAAACCATAGATTGAAAGTTGTAAACACATGTATCCATATAATTTTATCCATTTATTGATACAGGTAATATGATTTTTGAAAGATTTTTGTATCTATATAGCAGTTTTTCAATATCTACTGGTAACATTTGTGTATGTTCCTGGAAAATCATACTTACCGGCCCTTATAAATATCGATCTTGCCGGTATGGAAATCATACGAAAAGTTTTCAATTATAATTTTTTGACACTTTTGCAAAATCCTGGAAAAATGGGTGTATTTGCAAAATCCTGAAAAAATGGGTGTATTTCAGAAGTATCACGGTAATATATACATCTAGATTATTTGGATAAATATTTTAGGTACTAAGAACAGACATTGTGATGGATGTTGGTGTTAGTCTGAATCCAGCAATAGACATTGGACAGATTGAAGGTGGATTTACACAGGTCAGTGTTACAAAATCTGGTCAGAGATTCTCAGTATTACATCATAGTCTTGCATGCAATTTATAAAATAGTAAAGCTGTGTTACATCTGAATAAATATGCATGTACTGTAAAGGGGGAAATGTGCGCGTGGGTTTTATTTTCGCTATTTCGCGATTATATCAACTATCGCGAAAATAAAACCATCGCGAAATGCTGTTCAGTGTATTTGGTATATGATTGCTTAGAATATTTACTATCCACAAAATTTAAGCCATCGCGAAAGGTTAAAAGATAAAAATCGCGAAATTTTTGCCCCACGAAATTAAAGCCCTTTACAGTATCTGACTTTGCTACGTTTTATCATCAGGGGTATGGTTTGATGATGCTGGAGCAACAGAAGATGTCACCAAATGGCTTCCTGTTCACTAGAGGTCCTGGAAATTACAAGATTCCTGGCTTTGGAGATGTTCCTGGTGAATTCAATGTTTCTCTCTTAAAAGGAAGTGTCAACAACAGAGCAGTTTATTCATCTAAAGTAAGTCATGCACCTCATACTGATACACAGGCAAATTACTCAGTGAAGGATTTTTAAAAGAAGTAAATATTATGATTAACATTCAAGGCATTGAGTAAATAAAATTTGAATTATGAAAGCTGCAACATACATGTAAAGTGAATGATAAATTATTTATAGAAAAGTATTTCCTTTGCTTACACTCATGGTCCAAATATTTGGAATTTTACATGCATTCTTTGGGGAGGGTTTTGTTCCATTTTATATTGTTGTACTGAATGTTAAAGATCAATTATAATTATGTGTTATATTGAATCAACAGATTTTTCACATTTCTTTGTGCGCAGGCTATTGGAGAGCCCCCCTTGTTTTTGGCTTCCTCTGTGTTCTTCGCAACGAAGGATGCCATTTCCTCAGCCAGGGTGGACGCCGGTCATAATGAGTACTTCCAGTTGAATAGCCCTGCCACTTCTGAGAGGATTCGAATGGCCTGTTGTGACCAGTTTACAAATATGGTAAAGCTCCCAGTCTGTAGAATTTCATTAAAGCTGACATCAAATTTAATTATGGCCTGTATTCAGAATGTAAATCTTGTTCCATTTGAATTTATGGAAAATGCCATAATTGGCATTGTAATAACACAATTATAGACCAAAGAATCTTGCTTCAGGCCAGCACTTTTTTATGCCTCAAATTTAAGAGGAGGGGGACATATTGTTATTGTTCAATATTGCAGCACCTTTATCCTTGACTATCTGTTTTCAACCATAAGAGATTTTGATAGGGGCTTCATATTTTCACCATGTGTAATTTATTACTATCAGGATGAAAGGGTATTACTCTGTTATCAAAAGAATATACACTGAAAATAGCTCCTCAACAATAACTCAGATCAAGATGTTTATCTTTGCACTATGTTTTGATCTACTGAAATGCTTGGCTCATATAGCATGGAGTTGTGAGATTAAAGAATGTGGCCTCTGTTTTAAATAATTAAGTTTTGTTTGATAGCAATAACTTTGGGAGAGTTTGGACTTGATATTCATGTATTATACACATACCATGGGTTGATCTTGTGAAAAACTTAATTGTCTGTTGGGTCAAAGGGATGATCTATCTTGAATTGCTGAAAAACAGATATAGATTATAGCATATTTTAAAATTTTAGTGTAATGACTCTTTAATGAAAATTCAGGACAAAACAACAACAAAGCAACGCAAGCGTAGCATCCTCTCGCAACACAAGATTTTTAAACAATAGTCAATAGTGACCTTGACCTTGAAAATCAAAAGAGTTCAGTTCACCCTCAATGGGTATGCAACATTTCTGAAAGGTTTGATGATTCTCTTATGAATGCTGTGTCTTCTATCTTGTTCACAAGGTATTGAGACAGTCAATAGTGACCTTGGCCCTTGACCTTGAAAATCAATAGGGTTCAAACCCTCTCTATGGGCAACATTTAGGTGTTTCTTCTATCTTGTTCACAAGGTTTTTTGGCAAAAGTCAATAGTGACCTTGACCCCTGACCTTGAAAATCTCTCCGTGGGCACCAATTGTGGAAGGTCTGATGATTCTCGGATGGATGCTGTTTCTTCTATCTTATTCACAAGGATTATTGGCAATAGTCAATAGTGACCTTGACCTTTGACCCTTGACCTTGAAAACTAATAGGGTTCTTCCCATGGGCAACATTTGTGGAAGGTTTGATGATTCTCTGATGAGTGCTGTTTCTTCTCTCTTATTTACAGGGATTTTTGGCAATAGTCAATAGTGACCTTGACCTTTGACTCTTGACCTTGAAAATCAATAGGGTTCATCCTCTCTCCATGGGCAACATTTGTGAAAGGTTTGATGATTCTCTGATGAATGCCTTTGCTTCTAGTTCACAAGGTTCTGGACGCACACACACACGCACGGACGCACGGCAGCGATGCTATATCCCCTCCGCAACTAGTTGCGAGGGGATAAAAAAATGTGAATGCATTACTTTATTTTCTTTTTATATATTTCAGTTTCCTGCAGCCCCTAAGGATTCCTACAAGCCCTGGTTTGTAGAACTGTAAAAAAGCTCACACAGAGGAAGTTGGAAGCGACATGGTGCTAGAATGAGTGCGTGCGTGTGTGGATAATGGAAAGCAGAAACTAGAATTGTACAGAAACTGTGGGATGAGGGCTAATTTCTGTATTTTGTATATTAGCAAAATGCATTGTTATATTTTGATGTAGGTATCTTTTGTTACAGTGAAACAATTGATAGTTTTTTACATGTATAATTTGTGATTTCTTTGTTGGAGATGCTGTGATTTGTTTAGCATTTCAGAAAGCTAAAGATTTGTTAAGAATGTTCTGCCTTGAGTAGGTACTAGGGATATTCATATATGAAAAAGATGGTTTGTTTTTATAGTGCTTTATTTAACTTGTAGGTATTGTTAATAATTTGCATTTGATATGATTCATTTTGGGTCTCTGGACAGAATTGTTTCCCTGTTCAATGGCATTAAGTGCTTTTTACTCCCCTATTCAATGCTCAAAAATGTCAAAATTCAATGCTATAAAATTACTGCAATGTTGTTGAAGGTCTGAATAAAGTGTAGACAATGTCAGTGTTAAGAAAAGTCTATAATTGACTTGATAGAAGTACATTTTATGCAGTTATGTGTACAGTATTAGTTATTTGGGTCCAATTAAGGGTGTATGGGACTTTACCTTGAATTGTGTTCCATACATCCTGTCACTGCAGGCTGTTGTTTATCTTATGTACCCAAATTATATTATGTGTAATTTTTTTACTGATAAAAATTAGGAAAAAGAAGTTCATTTAGGCCATGGCCCTAATTGATTTATTTTGTTTGATTTAATTTTATATTTGTTAGTTTTATGATAATTATACCTTTGGAATTATGGGATTTTATTTTCTTACTTTGTATACATGCATATTTTTAACCTTTAAGTGTAGATGCACATTGCATTGTGATATCTCTTTATTTACCTCCAATTTCAGCAAGGCATACAGAAATTTACACCCAGCTCTTTAAACAATCACAATTTATCTCACAAGGTACATAGGAAATATTAAGTGTATTTATGTTGTATATTGCTTGCTATAGAGGCAAGATCAATATCTGACAAAAAGTTAAGATTCAGGGTTCAAGTTCTGAATATGTGTATACATACAGTGTAATTTTGCCCAAAGAATGCAAAAAAAACAATTCAGGTAATTTGCAGCTTGCTTTCACTGTAGGAAACAGAAAAAATGTCACTGTGTGGACTTCTTAAAATTAACAAATGATTGTATATTACACAATCGTACATAACAAAGACTGGGCTTCAATCAGAAAATTAGCTAATAACTACAATTTGACTAGTAGTTAGTGTAAAACAGGCTAACTAGTCACATGACACAAAGTAACCCAGCAAATAAAACGTACCAATGCTAAATAGCGAAAAGGGGCCATAAAACAAGGAAAATTTGTACCATTTACTTTTATTCTCAGTTGTATGAGTATATTTTTTAATTGTATAGAAAAAGATAAGTGTCAAACAACAGAAAGTTGTGAGAGTTTTTATCCCCATCCCAACTACCTGAATGTAGATTTCTATCCAACATTGATCTTTGCTGTTTTATGTATTACATATTAGTTATTAATGTTAAATAGAGAATAATACATACCTATTTCCATATCACACCCTGTATCAGCCCGAGACACCAATATCAGCCCGAGGGCTGATATTGGTCGAGGGCTGATACAGGGTGTGATATGGAAATAGGTATGTTTTATTATGTTTATTACATACTTAGTATTAACATACAAAACAAGTCATATTAAAACAATAAATTTAATCAACTTTAACAATAAACTGATAGTGATTCATGTACATGTGTATACTACATAAATGATGAAGCGGTAAAAAAGCAAAGGGGTTCCGGAACGAGGTGTTCCGCACGCGGAGGGCTGATATGGATTGCAGGGCTGATACAGGTTATCACCCTAGGGCTGATACGGCTATTGTGATGTCATCTGTATTGCACATGCAAAAAACCGTATTGTAATACTAAGTATGTAATAAATTGTGGTCTACTTATCATGGTGTATTCATAAAAGTAATGATATAAAAGTTTGCAGACTAATAAGGGTAGATTTTTCAGATATTTTAATCCATTGTATGTTTTTATATAATTATATTGTATATATGAATGAATCTCTAACCAGAATTTATTGTAAGTACATGTATCTAATTTTTCTATACTGCCAAACACCAACGAAATGTGTTGTTTATCTTTCTCGGTCCAGTAGTTAGATTTTGTAAGTATTTTACTTTAATACATTCCAATTCCATCTTTTTCTACCGCATTGTATTATTTCCTGTGCCAATTTCTTTTTTGATTGTCGAATTTTCCTATACGTAAATGTAGTAGCCTATGTTTGAACTTAGTTTATCTTTATATTTTGAGACATAGAAAAGCATAGGTCAGCTAATCATTATTATGTTTATTACATTATTATATTTTGTTAAAAAATAATATATTTTGTGTAATATATCTTGATTTTAAAATGATAGTCATGGGATAATTCGTCCACAGAACATGCAGTCAGTCAAAAATCATATGATTTGTACAAATGTATATTCTTATAGATGCATTTTACTTGATTGTATAAAGTGAACTTTAAAATTGTCAATTAGATACGTGAATCGGTATGTAAACAAGTTCAGGTGTTGTTGCTTTCATGATATTCGATGATACACATTGACAATGAAATATATGCAGAAGAGAAATTTTATTGACGTACATATCATTATTTGCTCAGGTGAATTTAGTTGCTCAGTCAGATATATGATACGAGAGGTACAAAACCCATGTGATTTCATGTACAGTGTGTGCACAAAACCCCCCAGAGTTTTTGTGGTTTTACGCTATACATATATTATGTGAACTTGTAAAGTATGAAAAAGCACCGTTACAGTAAAGCAAGCTTATAACAAATTCATGCTTTTCATTCCCATATGAGAGGAAAATAACAAGAATTTCATGGTATATAAAGAAATTTTGTTTAAGGGAACAGTTTCTTTTTCTGTAGTACCAACGAAAACACAGGAGAAATGACTGATTCCCGTATATTCCAAAGATATTAATTACATTGTTCCGTGTGAAATATACATGTACATATCTATGATCACAGACATAACTTTTCCTGTTATTACACTAAGTGATTTGGAATGGAATACTTTATGCGACTTTTTTTTTTAAAAGTTGAGTCTCGTTCTTTTAATGCCCATAAAATTTTTGTTTGTTTCTATTTTAAATATTTTTCACTGTTATTATCTCTAATTGTTTATTATTTCAGTGTTGGAGAATGACGACCAAATTATTTAGACCACTGAATTGATCTTGCCAAAATTTCAGAGTTGTAATAAAATTTTAAAATGCACACACATGAACATTTTCTGTACAAAATATTTTTTAAGATTTTATAGTGTGTGTCTTATAAATATTTTTTTTAAAAAGGTCATGTTTTTTACGCTTATTTTACAAAGACATGTACATGCACTTTTGACGTATTGGGTAAGAAGTATTGTAATGATAGGCTAGTTGCATCATGTGTAATGAGGAAACTTCATGAATCATTTTAAAAAACGTGTTTTGATAAGCAGAATATATATATATATATATATAATATATATATACATGTATATGGCATATCATTCTGTGTGTACAAATTAAGAAAAACAGACTTTATGAAGGTTCCTTTGCTACATGATGTGATTATATTTGTAAACTTTCCACTAACCAGAGAGTCGCTCTGTAACATTCCAGAAACACAAACTGAGAGTCGCTCTGTACCACAAAACTGAGAGTCGCTCTGTAAACGTTCCACTAACACAAACTGAGAGTCGCTCTGTAAACGTTCACTAACACAAACTGAGAGTCGTCTGTAAACATCCACTAACACAAACTGAGAGTCACTCTGACATTCAGAAACACAAACTGAGAGTCGCTCTGTAAACGTTCCACTAACACTGAGAGTCGCTCTGTAAACGTTCCACTAACACAAACTGAGAGTCGCTCTGTAAACATTCCAGAAACACAAACTGAGAGTCCTCTGTAACAGTTCCACTAACACAAACTGAGAGTCGCTCTGTAAACTTCCACTAACACAAACTGAGAGTCACTCTGTAAACATTCCAGTAACACAACTGAGAGTCACTCTGTAAACATTCCACTACACAAACTGAGAGTCGCTCTGTAAACATTCCAGTAACACAAACTGATCGAGAGTCACTCTGTAAACTTTCCACTAACACAAACTGAAATTTCTTTAACAATATATCTTCAATTCAGGCACATGGCGTTTTTCAAAGGGGATGGCTGAAAGTAAAGGAATTTTTCAATTCAAGCTTACACTTTTTAAACTGTTCATAACATTACTACTGTTAAATTGGTGAGTGGGGTTTTGGTAATCGGCCAATATATTTTAATTTGCATGTAAAAATATGAAATGTTGCAAATAAATATGATGGAAAATGAACGTTGAAATAATAAGCCTCCTCCTGATTTTATGTACATGTACCTGCATTTCTGTGTGACTTTAGGTTCAGGGATTAATTAGTGCTAAATGTTAATAGATACAGTTCTTTGTTAGTTACTACTATGATTAAAAGAATGCAAATTCAGTCTTTCAGTTTTCATAGCAGCTTGAGAGTGGAATCTTTGCCTTGGGTGGTATTTTTTTTTGATAATTTTATCAGCTTCATAAACAGAGATTCGCAGTAGCTCAGAATCAAAAGATATTTTAAAAAAACTTAATTAGATTATCTAGAATGTCAACTGAATTGGGAACTTGGTGGTTTTCAGATGATGGATGCGCATCATATTGCTTGGGAAACACTGTCATCTTAATTAAATTCCTCATTGGAGAACTATGTAAAGTTGCCACATAAACAGCCAAATCTAGGGATATTGAAGTGGGGATGATCTCAAA
>CAJDSM010003940.1:0-17558 GCA_903981925.1 Ostrea lurida
TCGCGAACGGACCTCGCAAGTTCGGTCCGTCAAAAACTCGGTCGTCATAGTCTATAATCTGTATTACAGTAAGTATATTGTTTTACGTCCCTCTCGAGAATATTTCATTCATATGGAGACGTCACCAATGCCGGTGAAGGACTGTAAATTTAGGCCTGTGGTCGGCGCTCATGGCCTTTGAGCAGGGAGGGATCTTTATCGTGCTACACCTGCTGTTACACGGGACCTCAATTTTTGTGGTCTCATCCGAAGGACCACCCCCACCTAGTCGCCTCTTACGACAAGCAAGGGGTACTGAGGACCTATTCTAACCCGGGTCCTTTCGGGGCTGTTACAGTTTAAAATATAAAAAATGTAAATACATTGCAATAGAGGATACATGTCGATTATCCTCACTGTCGATAATGTTATGTACAATAAATTTTCACGACACTATGATGTTATGAGCGACAGAATATTATCCGTGTATAATTGAATAAATGACAGAATATTATCCGTGTATAATTGAATAAATGCATGTAACATATAAAATGGCGAAGTAACAAAGTATTAAACGTAATCATAGTCCCAAAAAAAACACATACAAAATCGAGTGTTGGGCAACACGGACCTTCGACAAAAGCGAAGGCAGGATCAGGTGCCATGGAGGAGTAAGCATTCTCTGCTGACCGGTCACACCCGCCGTGAGCCCTTAGTCGAAATAAAGTAAACGGGATTACCCGTAGTCAAATCTAGTATGAAAATGACAGTCTAACAAAGGGTATGAAACAAATCAGTCAACATATGACTTAGTGATACTTTGTTTCGCATAATTATCTTGAATGTGTTGGTACGTCGATATTTTTCCCCAAGTGGATTCAAATGAAAGTATTCGGTTTTTTTTTTAGACAATTGGTCAATTGTTTTGAAGTTTAACGAACTTAGTGGGTCAATAGTCCTCACCAGTTATAGAAGTGTCACAAGAATTTCACTTCACAACATAATTAATAATATTTATACATGTATTTACTGAATCTTTGCTCTTATATAGTTCTTTTGAAATTTACATTGCGTTCATCATCTAACAAATTCATGTTTGTTGCAAACTAGTTAGATCCGGTTTTGTAGTGCCACAAGTCCGCATGATCATTACCAAATATGGAGCGATTCCAAGGTCAAAGGTTGAATTGGCTGTTCCGTTTATAGTTACAAAATGGTCAACAATATGATAATTTAGTACTTAAATCTAATTTATGTGTTTAGAAATTACATCAAAATTGTCTTTGTAGGTTTATCGAGTGATGAAGGCACCAATCATTGCAGAAAAAAAATCAGAACACGCATACGCGGGTTATGATTTTTTTTTTGTCGGCAATGCTGGCTGCCTTCATCGCCCGATAAACCTACAAAGAGAGCATCTTATTATTTAAATACCCAAGTCTGGTTTCGAAGTCACGATCTCCCGATCACGAAGCAAGCTAACTTTTACTTGAGTCTCCGTCACGTACATGTATGTTTCACTAGAGTCTCGTTGACCTATGGTTCTTGACAGCATGTTCTCTATGCATTCAAATTAAGAACAAAAATATGCCTATATTGATTTTATTGTTTCTTTATGCAGATCCAATACGAAGCTATATCTTAATTATAACGACACGTGTCGGTAATGATAAAAAGTTTGAAAGCATTTATCTATGGAAAAAAGGACATTCATTGGAATCAGTTATAGTTTGTGATTAACAGTATAGTGTGTCACAATGAAAGTTCGTGGCGTGGAGTGTTGAACGGTTTCGCTAAAAAGCTTCTAATGAAATCGTAAAAATTGCAACATGTTACTAATGGGATGGAAACAATCTCATTTCCATGGAATATTGGAGGGTCACTTAATGGCGCTGGTCACTGGCTTTAAATGATCTGTCTCAGAAAAAGGATGCGGGATAGAAAGGTTCACCCTTCCTCCAGAGGCAGCAAGGACCCTAATTGTTTGTCCACAATAACGGTATCCGACATTGATTGCTTGTCGTCTGCCCGCCACTGATAAAGGGACGCAGGCGGGAAAATAATTCACTTCTCAAAATTATCATACTATGTAATGCTGCGTTCCATGATTGCTAGGGATATGTAACCACTAACATACATAACTCGATATGATTAATATAAAATGACAGTGAATAGACTGATGCATTGCAAAAATTAAGCGCTTATTGCCCAAAGCCGAACTAGTTTCAGGGATCATTGTCAATCGATGCCTGTCAATTTGCTGGTTTATTTGATTTTAACACTTTTTGAATGTCGTGGAAATTGTTGTTTGCGCGCGCGCTCAGTCGATCTGATTCATAAGAAACTGTTGTGGACGTTTCAAAGAATTTGCACAGCTTGGTTATTTCTTGGCGTGAAAGTAGAAAAGGACATTTTTACGTAAGTACACTTTCTCATTTTCAAAAGTAGGATGACTATTTCATTTTAATTTAGAAAAATCTTGTATTTTGTATGTGTGTTGTCGAATATTGACTTTTTTGTTCTTGAAATTTGGAAACATAATGTATTCATGGATGATTTTCCGTTTTCTTATTTGGTAATCACGCAGATCTGTTGTGACAATGTTTGGTAATTACACTTCGTATAATCGTAATTGGAATTTGCCAACATTTCAAGTTTACCAAAGATAATTATCAACAGAAAGCAAAGAATTTGATTTGTATAAAGTCACTGTAAACACGGTGATTGCAGGGGTCTGATATTTCAGATAAAACAAACACGATTTACAACTAGGTCCCTCTTTAAAGTTTATAACTGAACACAAATTTGTATGATCATCCATTTTCAGCAACAAAAGTAAGGGTTTGAAAACCCCAAAACAAAACTTCTGTCACATAATGAACTTTTTATATTATTTGACGAAAGTAAATGACGCAGGAAATCATTGGATGAACTGATCTTCCTTTATGTTGCGTTCGTAGTCTTATTTCATATGAATACTTTAGATTTGCATCATTTCAGCGTACTTGCATACAATTAATAGTTATTCCTTGTCGTGGTACATCCAGACACTACGTTTCAGAAACAATTAAACGTGCAGAAAGTAAATCATTTTACTTGCCACCCAACTATCAACCAGTTGTGACCAGATATCGTAAATCCACGCAAACTATCAAGCCAAATGGAACTTCGAATCCTAAGCCTAGGATGAAAAAACACCTAAATTATGCATTAGATGGGACTTTCAATCCCTGGCGCAGGGTGATTGATTGATTATATATTGTTTTACATTCCTCTTGAGAATAATTCACTCATATGGAGACGTCACCATTGCCGGTGAAGGGCTGCAAAATTTAGGCCTGCATGTGTTTGGTGTTTATGGCCTTTCAGCAGGGAGGGATCTTTATCGTGCCACACCTGATCAAGACTATGGGATCACGGCGGGTGTGACCGGTCAACAGGGGATGCTTACTCCTCCTAGGCAGCTGATTCCACCTTTGGTGTGTCCAGGGGTCCATGTTTGCCCAACTCTTGTTTTTGTATTCTTTTTAGGACTTACAAGATTGATCACTGTTCGTTATCTTTGTCTTTACCTACATGTACGACGACACGGGACTTCGGTTTTTGCGGTCATATATAGACAAGAAGAACCAGTCAGAAACCGACACATATCTTGAAATTAACTTGATACAATGTATAGCATATATTGCACATTTTTAATGAAACATGAAATGTCATGATTTCCCATGATTTCAAATTCCTCATTCATGCAGTAGAAGTAACAGTAGTGTTGATGTAAATACAGTGCAAATGCCTGAATCCAGAACGGGTACGATAGAGTCCAAACCAGATGAGTCTGCAAGTCATATTTTTAAACAGTCACAAATGTCTGTTTTGTAAATATTTCAGGTTTTTTCCCCTTCCCTTCTGTAACTGCACAATGAAAACACAAATTCATGAATTGAAATCCAATTTTGATTCCCGAGTTGTACATTTTCATATCGTTATGCTGTAGCTAATTCTAGAAACTTCGGTGGATCTACGACATCACGCAATCCTGGAAACATATTTCATTTCTTAGACATACCAATTTACCAACCTTTGATAAAGAACAAGTAATTTTCCTTCAGACGGGCGTCAGGAAACAGGATCAGTGAAATGAATGACATAAAATCACGTCATTTTCACGATGTTTGGTTTCAGGTGATTTTTTATCGGTTTGTTTGTGTAATCCCTTTGACGTATGGGGGCGACGAATGTGCAATATATTTGGTTGTTAGAACACGACTTAATTGTGTGTATCAATCTATTGATCCAGGACAATTTAACATACTATAAAAACAAAATGCGTTATCTACATATACCATATGAGCGTTGTGTATAACAATTAACGCCTCTTTAGACCACGGGTGTACAACAGACAGTGTTTCTTTTTACCACAGATGTACATAGAGCTGCTTTTGTACATGTACATATGTTTACAGTGTGCAGTGTCTTTTCTGTATCGGTATTGTCAAGAGTCTGATTGGTGCACACTGATTTTGACTACGGATTACTCCGTTTATCTCATCATTTAGGGTTCACACAGGTGTAACCGGTCAGCAGGGGATGCTTACATCTCTCGGGTAACTCATCCCACCTCTGGTGTGTCCAGGTGTCTATGTTTGCGCCTTATTCTCAATTTTGTCTTCTTTATAGGCTTTAAGAGGCTATCATTGTTCCAAATCTTCATCTTTTCCATGGAAACATTCTGAATATCGCTAAGCTTTCTATAACCAGAATACAGTACTGCAGTCCTTTTTCACCTCAAGTGTATGTCAGGCGATCTTCTAATTCTATAGCTTATGAGTAAAGGTGAAGATAACGAACAGTGATCAAACTCATATTTCTTATAAAGAACGCAAAATTAACTGTACACAGACCCTGGACACACCAGAAGTGGGATCAGATAGGTGTCAAAATCAGTGTGTTAAGGTAGTCCACTACACCAAGGATTTTCTTATGAAACATGGAGTACAGGTGGACGATTTAAAATGCTTTGTTTGAAATACTCTTTTGCCTATGATCACATTGTAGTATATTATCATAGCTAAGTAGGTAAAGCGCCTGGCTGGTAATCCGCAGGTCTCGAGTTCAAATCCACCAGGGGATTTGTCCACATCTAATGAGAGAAATTTTCGCTTTTTTTTTTTTTTTTTTTTTTTATTTTTTTTTTTTTTTTTTTGGCGTCAATACAAAAATTCCACTCTTTTGACATGTATATTTATCCTATTTGATCATATTCATTTCCTGTTCGTTTGAGAAACTTTACCCAGATGTGGGTCACCTTAAAAACGGCCTCCATTGGTATGATACGTGTCAGACAGCAATTTACCCAATGACAATCCGTATTGGTAAATTAGATTGTTATAACGATCATAAAATTTGCGACATGCCGACTTTAAATGAGACTGTTGAACCCCTGTATCATCATCAACTTTTTTGTCAATTTTTCATTGGAATGTGGATCATAGCGAACTGTGTATTGTTGTACACTGTCCCAGTCTGTTAAACCGATGTATTGTTTGGGAATTGCCTTTGTAGTCCCACCTGCAATTAGTTATTTGCACACAGATAGAACAGTTTCTTCCATCATACTTCACAATCACAAATCTGAGATCAGTTGTTACGATAACATATTTGGGACTGAACCTTCCTGTACTTGCCTCGACATCGCTTTTTATTGAAGCCTATAGATTATTTCTGTATTAATCATTTACACTAATAGTATTTTACTGCTAACAGAGCTGTAATTGTACCCTATGGAATGTATCGCTTGTATTTAGTGAAATGAGGAAAACAGAATATCGATGTCTGATTGTCATAAATTTGGCGGGAAATTTTCTGTTGTGAACAGAAGCGTCGCCACGTATTTCACATGATGCCTCCGAACGAAGCTAAAATTGAGACGTCAATTTAATAATGCACTTTTTAGCATTGTTATGGCTTGTTTGACCGAAGGGTTTTACAGAAGTTGTCATTTTTCATCAATCACGCATGTCAAAATTAAACGTCTGAAGTCGATAGAAGAAACCCATGCGCAGCTTTAGTGATCGCGGGATGCATTAAGTATCCACCAGTCGTCTAATCATTGATCTGAGTAGCGGACACAAATGGACTTTGTGACAACTGTTAAAATAGTCATCATCTTCCTTGCTCCAGGGAGAATACGCTGTCTAGTTTTCTTATAAAATGGGACAATCAGGATATACTTGCATATTGATATTTCATTATCTTTTTTTTTTTTAAACTAAAATATCAATAAAATTATTGTCCTTTGACCTGGGGCATGAATTGGACGGTCATTAGTCTAATGTCGTGGTCATTAATTGCTAACCTGTTGATATCTCGAAAAAAAGATGATTGGGCCATAAAAAAGTAGCTGTGTTCCAATTACATCTCAAAAGTAATGTAGGATCGGGGGTCGGAGAATTTTTTTCTTTGCTTTTATTTTTTATTCAGTAAATATTTGCCTTGCATCACCAGGAACGAATTGTATTCACAATTAATACGTTTGTGTGTACTGACATGTAACATCCGAGTGTTCAGTATGGGATTAAAAATGAAATAAAGCAAAAAATGACATGTTGACAACTGATTTTACCCTATTAAAAAGTATTTAATACACGAGAAATAAGTCTGTCTTCGGAAAGCACGAAGGACGCCATCTTGGAAAATTTCGGTAATTTGGATATCGAGCCCGAACTTATTAGATATCGAAAAACGAAGTGTACGAGAATTAATGACTGGAAAAATTAAGGGTCGGAAATTTTTTTGGGTCGGTCGGGTAATCGGAAATACACCTATGGTTTTATTTTTACCTTGGTAGAATGATATATATATTAGAAAACTAAAAGTATCATCTGCGGAGCAAGGAAGCTCGCCCTGCCATTATAAGGTTTGCTTCGTTTGCGGGAGTTCGTGGGAAATATCAATGTAGTACATACAATGTACATGTATTTATACATCATATCTCTTTGACAGCCGGAGATTTTGAAGAACATTCTGTTGAAGGAAGTGGGTAGATAAAAATCCTTAAAAGATATGAACCACTATATCAATGAACCACTGTATCAATATATAATATTCTTCATCAATCATACAGAATGAGCATCGGGCTGGGATTGGTCCTCTAGTGAGTTTGTGTATGTGTCTAACATTTAAATCCGAGAAAATGCATTCGTGAAATTCAGCTGCTTTCGCGTATTTAAGGATCTATAATATTGGACAGACTCAAAAACACACCTTTGTAATTCTAACACACTAGGATACAACTTCCCCTTGCAATCTATTTCAAATGAGTTATGATGTACTCTCCTGGAGCCCAGCGCAGTGGTTACAATCTCTGTTTTTGGTCTTTACAAAATTTACTCAATGGCCGTGGAATGGATAAAGTGATTAGGGTTGTTCCTTCATTGAGTGTTTGGACCGAATTACTACTCCTATCAATCAATTAATCATTGCCTTATATCGAAGGACAAGGCCGGTGCAGAATTTTTTTCAAAATTGGTTGTGAGCTTGCCTATTGCATATATGCACAGTGTATATTGTAAAACAAATTATCCCTCGACATCTTTTTATGAAAGTCTGAACCTTTACAGTGATACATAATTATGAACGTCTTCTCCTTATAGGGTACGAGTTCTCCAATGTCTGGGTACGACTTTCTCTGGACAAAAACTTTGTCTATTCTATAATACAAATCTGGGTACTAGTTCTTCCGAAGAAAAAGTCTGATAAATCTGGGTACGAGGTCTCCTGGGAAACAAACGTCATCATTTCTTTTATATAAATATGGGTACGAGTTCTTTCTCAATAAATTATCATACGATGCCCTTTGTTTCCATGGTCAATATTGGTAAACATGTGATAGTTACAATTCTTCTTCAAATTCACGAAATACACAAAGCTTGCCTAGAGTGAGTTTAAGAAACAAAATATTTAGCGAAACGCCCGTAAAGCAATTACAGTCTTGCACCATGGCCGCCAGTGCTTTCAGATGAAATACTAGCTTTATTCCCATTCTTACTTCGCCCGAATAATACAATCAGATCAATATTTATTGTACATAAATGTAATTTCTGATTTACGTTTATATTGACATTGATAGGGTCGGTAGTAAATCATCGCAGCTGAGGATACTCTGATGAAGCATTCATGTATGTTACTTGGCGACCACTTCATTGTATATACATTTTCGTTAGGAAAATAATCATATTAAGCTTTTCAATTTGAACACTATAAAGTATCGGTATATTATATATACATCATATATGTTATACAATTGAGTACTTTGTTCCTATTTTGATCACGAGCACAAAAACAACAGTTAAAACATGCTTGATTGCGATGCTGTAGCTTCTACGTAATGAAATTATAGCGTTTGCTCAACTCTATATTAGCCTACTCAAATTGAATTTTGTCTTGGTATCAATTGATGGCGGGCATACTAGACTCGTTTTTCTACATGAAGGAAGGGTACAAATTGTTACAACGACTAAATATGATAGCGAAACATAGGTACTTTTAATTATCTTACACTGTATCTAGAATAGTTTTACATGTATATTTCATGAGACTTCAGGATTGGGGTTGAGCTGTTTGAAAGTGGTTGTTTTCTCTATTGACGATATTTTACAAATATTCTTCATTTTGAGATACCGAAATGCTGCATCATATTGGAAACTGAGAGTTAGGACGTGTAGAAGAAATCAAGCAGTTTGATTTTAGTAAAGCCATATTTATAAATGACGTCCTCCTGATTTTAGTCGCTGATTTGACAATTATACGCAACGCAGTCTGTTGTATTACGCGATAAGATTACATCCAAAACACACAGAAAATTATGCAACATTAAATGATGACTGTTGTTTAAATATTTGATCTCCTAGCAAAAGATCCCCGAGACAGTCATTAGCTAAATCATGCTATTTTATTTGTGGTATGAATCCAATGCCGTCTTATAACAGACTGTTCTACTCCAGCGTCATCCCGAGGCTAGCTTGAATCAAATTAATGTTTGTGGAAATTCAACATGGGATGAAAAGATCGCTGTCGATAATGAATCCTGACATTGGTCTGTCACAAGTTGTTTTCCAGAACCAAATTACTACGGCTTCTAAAATAGGGCAATAAATTCATTACTACTGAGCATGTGCATGTACGCTGACAGGTCCCTGGGAGGATGACTAAATTTAGCCACAAAAGGCAACGTACTCTGTCAAATTTATATTGATTCATTTGATTACAAAATTTTTTTATTAAAGTTTTTAGTATTTTTTTCCATTCACTGATTACAAATGAGATTACCTACGTAGCATGGTGAGGAGAGATTTCCTGATTTTCAGTCCTCATTTAGGACAACCGAAACCCTAGTGTATTTTGTCTGATTAGTTTTATAGTCTGAATTATGTAAACCGAGTATTCTGTATGAATCTCATTTTAAAAGTTCTTTACTCACGAATTTGTTCAAAAATATGTCGTCAGTGTTTCATTGAAATTTTCAAACCTTTAAATATTACGCGATTTTTAAAATTCAAAGGAGTAGGCCCACGAAGGATGGAAATCTGCCCCCAAAAATGGTAAAAATTGAAGTGAAATTTCAACCAATTTTATTCTGCAAAAATAATAGCCCATGTAAGATAGCTTATCAGGGTGATAAAAGTTTGAAAGTTTTGCATTGGTGTATCTAAGATTTAATGCCCCAAACATCATGAACGATATCATAAAATCCAAAAATTTGCATAAAATCACCACATTTTTGTGATAAAAACGAAAATTCGTTATAGAGCACAGGCTTGGACCAAGAAGATGTAAGAAAAATTCGAACCATCCTGGCATCATATTTAAACAGACAAAAAATGAAATTCACTTTAATTTTTACCATTTTTGTGCAGATTTCCACCCTTCGTGGGCCTACTCCTTTAACACGATGATATACTTGCATTTGTGACGTCACAACATCCATTCCTATTTTTGAAACCTTATCAAGTAATCTGCTAGGTATAACAATTTTATTTAGGTCTATTATACGAGTAGTTCGATTCCGTCTTTCATATGATGAAATTGTAAGTAGATATGACGACTTGCTGAGTCTCCCTGACATGCATGTAATGTACCGCCTACTGTGAACGAAGGAAATCAATTTTGTGTTTTCTTCTAAGGTTGAGTCTGGCGCTATCCAATTCGAAATTCATAAGAATGTTATTCTATACATACAGCTACTGAAGGATTTGATCGCTAAGTTGAAGAGGTTATCCTACATAGACGGTATATCATTATTGTAAATAGAAAGACGACACAGGCTATATGTGTTCTATGCTTTCCAATTCAACAGAATGCTACAATATGCGGTCTTCTACTATTTGGGATAATTTGGCGTTCATTTTTGACGTGAAATTGTGCATTATCCTATAAAGCACCGAAGCATGTAAGCACACAATATAACACACGATACATACGGCTGTTTTCCGGTTCTGATTTACGATTTCCCTCTAAAAATCCCCATACGATTAAGCTCTCCGTCATCAATACCAAAATATGATTTTATAGAATTGATCAAAACTATCAATCCACTCGGGTCAATTTTTCCCCCTTTGAACCTAGGCAATACTGTGACACTTCTCTTGAAAAACAATGAAACCGGAATTAAACAGGTGATGTTACATCAAAAGATGGTGCCCCCGGGCAAAATCGTTACTCTGGGCAACTGCATTTCCCCATAGTTTGAACGAAACTGTTTTTGAGAAGACGATTTTCAAATGATAAAGACTTTGCTTGTAGTCGGGGGCGTTTTATATGGTGATCAGCCTGTGCAGGTGTCCGTGTGTCCATGCGTCCGCGCATTGATAGTTTACTTGACATTTTGGCTATCCTTACACCTGTTGATTCGAAAATGTATACTAATTTGCAGATCAAGTTTGAGCTGGGATTTCTTGACTTATTTTGAATGCGTTACAGTCCTCACAGATTTCCGGACTTTGTATGACTATCTTGCGGCTATTGATTTTACATAAACTTATATACATGTACTGATGGGTAACATATCAAGTTCTTTACCTTTGTTGAAAGAGTTATGGAACTTGAACTTAGCAATAATACTATAACATACATGTATATATACTAGCATATTCTAGAATGTGACAGTTTCCCGGAGTGTGAACGGAGACAATAGGCGTGGTTTGCGATGATATATGGGTATGCATGTATATCAGTTTGACTCAGTGTGTCCTCCTGGTACTTGAAAAAATAGTCTAAAAGAATCTTCCTACATTTCTACCTTTCTCATATGAACATCAAAACGTATGATTTCTCAACACTTTACACAAGTGATCCCTTTCCTCAATTAAAGACTAGAGTTTTTAACAGTATAGACAATTGCTTCTTCAACGAAAATGGAAAAAGGAAACTATATCTAGTAATCAGACATTCTAAAAATGATGTTAAACTCCACTCTGATTCTACACACAAGTACTCTGAAGTTGATAATAAAGCAATGCTGGAGTTCCACATTGGCAATATCTTTATAGTTTTTGGTGATCAGGTCTTTCAACAGTCCGTTGGAATTCCCATGGGAACTAACTGTGCTCCTTTGATAGCTGACTTACAAGGCAAAATTTATTCAGAAGCTTCTACATGAGAAGAAGAAATATCTAGCGGCGGTCTTTAATTTGACATTTCAATATATACATGTAGACGACGTTTTAACTACATGTATTTTAAAATGATAATTTCCATTCATATGTATATTCGAATGTATCCCAGCAAACTAGAAATAAAAGACACCATAGATTCTTCCATGTCTGCTTCGTACTTGGATACTAGTATTTCATTGAACATCTATTAGACATTAACGGCAAACTAACAACTCAAAAACGGACGATTTCAGCTTCTTCATCGTCAACTTCCCATATTTAATTGTAGGCCAAAGTTACTATCATCACCTGCGATATCGGTGTGTATGTGTCTCTCAACTTATTCGATAGACAAAGAAGCATGTTCTGCATCTGATCAGACTTAGTGAATCGAGCAAGCTACTTAGCGAAACAATGTTGTTCTAACAGGGTTTCAGACCATCACGTTTAAAGGCAACATTTTATATACAACGATCTAGTTTGCCATACTGAGTATAGCCTGCCATTGGGTAAATTGCTATCTGACGTGTTTCATAGAAAATGTTAAGGCGTTCTTTATACACCAATTTTGACTACGGATTACTCCATTTTCCTGATAAAGATAATATGGACTCACGGCGGGTGAGACCAGTTGACAGGGAGTGCTGATTCCTCCCAGGCAACTATCCCAACTCTAGTGTATTCAGAGGTCGATACGTGTGCCCAACTCTTGTTTTGTATTCTGTTTGGACTTACGAGATTGATTACTGTTCGTTATATTCACCTTTTCTTAATAAACTTTGAACTCCTATTGTGGTCCCGTTCACACTCATGGAACATGGTATGAACAAACTGTGATCTACAGACGACATGAAGTGACTGTAATCTAATTTAATCTAATCTAATGGTTTGATATATTGTCTCTCTGTTCTTTATGTGTAGATTTGCTAGAATTTCCATATATATTTTTTATGGTAAATTTTTTGAACATTTTGTGATCGTGGCCACACACTGCTTTGTGGCGGGTATGTTTGAAACTGATTCATGAGACGAAGTGGAAAATGTAAAACGTTTACGAACAATCAACTGATAGACTAGAATTTTCGCGTCATGTAAGCTAAAACAGTATGATTTATATTGTTTTTATTTTCTTGTTTGAATGGAATCTTTACAATTTCTGTCAGATTGACAAATTCCTGTTGCGGTGATATGAACTCTTAGCTAGTGGCATAACCTTACCAGAAAAGCATGACTTGACTCCGTGCAGCCAATGTGGATGGTTTTGTTTATTGTAAAGAAACAGACAAAATTGGAATTACTGTTTGAAATGAATTACCGGTAGTCAGAATTTGGTAATAAATAAATAACATGTTGCTGTTCCTCTCTCTTAATGAGTTTATCCTTTATTTCAGATAATGGCAGCTTTGGTGCAATGTGTATTTTCAATGATCATTTTCCTTCTGATTCTCAACCAAAGACTTGCTGTGTATGGTGCAATGTGTAGCGCATCGCAAAAGAGAGATACATATAATCATAGTTCTGAAAGCATCGAAGTTAACTGCCAAAGTCAAGGACTTGAAATATTTCCCAATCTGACCCAGTACGAAGGTTTGCTGATGCAGCGCTTGGATTTACGGAACAATTCTTTTTCCAACTTTACCGTAACTTTTGATGTATTTGATGGTGCTAGTTTTTATGAACTGGATTTGGACAATAATCAGTTTCTTGACATAGAATACAATGCATTCAGTCATTTGAAGGAACTTAAAAAACTTTCCATGAACAATTGCGGCCTTGAATCAGTAGACCTTGATTTTTTACGCAATATTCCAAATTTATCTGTTTTGTCTCTCAGATCAAATAAAATAAAGGAACTTAAAGATCAAAGTGTGTTCGTGGGATCGCCGCTGAAAGAGCTCGACCTAAGTCACAATTCTAATTTACGTTTCCAAGTGAAAGTTTTAGCACCAACCTTGACCTATTTAGTGATGGATTATTCCGGCATTGAAATTTCAAATCTTAAGTTTTTATATAACCTGAGTAAGTTAAAGACTTTATCATTGAATGGTGCTCATTCTACACAATACAACAGCATACAAGATGAAGCTTTCAAAGAACTTAATCTGTCAGCCCTGGAATCACTTTCACTGTCTAATTCTGGTTTGAAGGTTATATTCAGAAAAGCTTTTGATGGGCTTGATAACTTGAAGTACCTGGATCTTTCCGGAAACGAACTGAGTAACCTAATCTTCGAAGTAACGGGAAGGATACCTTGTCTTCAAGTGCTGAAATTATCTTATAATAAAGATATACAATCTATCATGAAAATTACAAACAGAAACTTGAGTGAGTTACATATGGAAGGGACCGGAGTAAATCTCATTTCTTATGACGCGTTCCGTGTTGTCGGAGACTCCCTTGTCAATCTTAACCTGAGGTCTTGTCAACTTCCGCCGGAAGGGATGTTCCTCGTAGATGCATTTCGGTCGCTTAGGTCTTTGAGAAAACTGGACTTATCCTACAACTACCTGAGGGAAATATTCAATGAAACGTTTGATGACTTAAATCAACTTGAAGAACTCGATTTAAGCGGAAACATGCTGACTTTCAGTAAAACTGACTTCAGTGGTCTTGAAGAATCATTGAAATATTTAAAACTACAAAATATGTCACTGCAGGTCTTGCCATTAGACTTATTGTCAACGTTAGAAAATCTGGAGGAATTGGACGCCGCTTTCAACAATTTTACAAATATTACCAAGAGCTTTTTCAAAGGAGTATCTGTGCGAACTTTAAATCTAACAAGTTGCAACATTTCTGAAATCCATCAGGATTCATTCAAACAATTCAACAAAACTAATGTAATTTTGGATGGAAACAACATTACTGACGTTAAGTTTCTAAGCGTGTTAAGTCGCAATACATTTCGAACATTAACCATGCGCGGTAATAATATCAATTGTAGCATGCTAAATCATGAAGTTCACTTAGTGGTTTTCGAAAAATTGGAAGGTTATTGTTCCATTGGGAATCAATCCGAACAGCTGGGTAAATACTTCTCAGAAAAACTGAACATGAATTGGACAAATTCCGCAGGTAAAAAGGGTTGGAATAAAACTGTGTTTTTGACTATTTCAATCGTGACAATAGGATTTTCAAGATTACAACAATGCATAGATTAATGATATGAAGTACACACTGCAGCAAACATAGGATAAAATGGCACTTTATACATTCACGCATGTACATGTGTAACATATGTGGTTTTCTGCTGAATTTTATTTATGTATTATATGTTGTGTAATATATGGCTAATATTTGCGTATGATTATTTATTTTGAATGTGATCGTCTGTACATAACATTTTTATATGAATGTCTATCAACATTTTTTTTTTAAAATATATGCTTTAAGAACAGTCCAGAGTGTTCTATTATCAGTCCCGTGTGCAAACAATCGTCGTGATGCAAGCTTGATAACCACAGCAACATCCTCTGCGGAACAGTAGATACTCCGACATGGTATTAGTGAGAATGGTATTTTTATCTTGTGGTTCCATACATCTCTGCCTTTTCTTGTAATCTGACCTATAGTTGGATCTTCGCATTTGTTCGGTACAATAACCTTTATATGAAACTGAAAACCCTCGAAAACATCCTTCCATCATTCTGTCATGAAACTAATATATTTCATCTATTTGGATTGCTTTTTTTGTTGTGGAAATACCTAAATGATATAGATTTTTTCTTCTCCAATTTAATGTAGTATTCAGTGCCATTTTTGCTGCCTACAGATCTTTTGCTATGTAATTCTATAGATGAACAAGTTAGTCGCCATTGATTTGGTATAGTATTTGCGTGACAACTTCCAGACTGGTGCAATATTGTACAAATTCCATTCAGATCGAGTTCCTCGTTTTCTTTAATTGATTAATTTGATCACAAAGCATTTTTATATTTCCTTCGAACATCGGCTCAAAGTAGAATTTGTCCTCTTCCTTTATACGGCTATTTTTTTGGCGGAACATTCTCTAGCTAATCAATGACTTTACAGAATTCCTCTTTATTCATCTCGTGTAATGAGGGTCTAGTTATCTACATGTACATAACTTGATTTACCCTGACGAACGTGATATTTAAGATTGAGTTAAAGGAGCAAATTTTTAAAAAGTACATATTGAGATTGTGAGTAAATTAAAGGATATTTAGGATTGGGATTGTTGAGATTAAGAT
Source organism: Ostrea lurida (assembly GCA_903981925.1). Lineage (NCBI taxonomy): Eukaryota > Metazoa > Mollusca > Bivalvia > Ostreida > Ostreidae > Ostrea > Ostrea lurida. The sequence goes on from CAJDSM010003940.1 coordinate 15,842, forward strand.
ACAGATCTAGATTGAGAATGTTAGATTAAAGAGGTAAAACAAGCTAATTGACATGGGTTGATTAAATGGGCTGGACAACTACGAGGTAAAAAGGCCGGGTTAAGAAAGGGAACTGGAGCCAGCTAGGCAGTGTTATTGTGGTTCATAACAATATTTGTGATGATTATATTCTACGTAAGAGTGAGGCCTTTCCTGTCATGTAGGCCATGGGTTCACCAGGAACATACAAAATATAAGGATGTTTGAATATCCAGTTGACCATAGGGGTTTCACCAAAACGATGGAACATACCCAAGATAAGGATGTTTGAATATCAGTTTGACCATGGGTTCACCAAGATGGAAACATGTACAATAATATAAGGATGTATTGAATATCATTGACCATCGGGTTCACCAAGCTGGAACTTACAAAGTAATACAGGGATGTTTGAATCTCAGTTTGCCATGATTCACCAAGATGGAACATACAAAATATAAGGATGTTTGAATATCAAATTTACGCATCGGGTTCACCAAGGTGGATACATACAAAATATAAGGATGTTTGAATTCAATTTGGCCATGGGGTTCACCAAGGTGGAACAATTCCCCAAAACAAACTACTCTGGTAATATAGGATTTGAATATCAATTTGACAAATTCACAGTCTGACAAATCAATACAAACTCTTAGAGAAAAATTCTTAAAATCTAACATTCAAAATTTTTAACATCTAATGCTGGTCACGTCCGGATAAGTCCAGCGATCGTGGTTTTATGATTTCCATCGCTACTCAAATTGGTGTTCATTTTAATATAATATTATTTACATCGTCACTGAAATCTTTTTCTCTTATATTTTCCTTTGCCAATTGTACATTGCGTTTATCATCCAATAAATCGCATGTTGGTTGCAAAACTAGTTTTGTAGTGTCACCAAGTCGCATGGTCATTACCCAAATATGGAGCGATTCCGAGTTAAATCTAGTTTACTATCTTTAGAAATGCCCAATGAAAATATAAAACACAAAATAACTTCTTTGTTGGCTTATGGGTATAAGGAAACGTAGCATTGCAAGAAAAAATAGTTCTACCACCCGCGTCAATATTTTTTTTTTCTGCAATGCTAGCTGTCCTTCACTCACCCAAAACACCACACAAAGAATAAGCATTTTCATTGTTCAAATCACCACACGTAGCTCAAAAACAGAGCTCGCCGACGACAATTGTCGGCAACAAATGAAAACACAATAAAAAAATAGAATTTACGTTTTTCGCACTCAAAGGTTTGACTCTAGTCTTAGTAGGTTTTGTAGAACTATAAATCTCCACCATCTCATCTTATGTTATGTCTAGGCCTTCACTTAATTCCTCCTACACAGGCCTACCCGGTAACTTTTTGTCTTTGAAATCAGAAATACGTCCAAATCTGAAAGTACGGACAAGCAATCCAAGTGTTCTGAATACAATACTCTGGCAGTATTTCGTAATGAAGGCTTGAATTCCCAGCGATCTCAATTGGCTTTCAATAATGGTCATCCTTTGACCAATTACAACTGTTGAACTAAGCCCAGGGCATTAGTCGCTCATAGGAAAAGCCAAATTTGTACATGTATGTTATATGTATTGTAACAGGCAGTGGCCGGATTCCCGGGAATTGTAGAAGGGGAGCGGTGGCGAGGCAAGGGGTCTGCCTTGAAGCCCCCAATGGGCGCAGGGAAAAGCTCGCTGGGGTCC